>VZUI01042887.1:0-24683 GCA_013401135.1 Cettia cetti
ATTTTATTTTATTTCATTTCATTTCATTTCATTTCATTTCATTTCATTTCATTTTTTTTCATTTTTTTTCATTTTTTTTCATTTTTTTTTATTTTTATTGTCCTTGCAGTTCAGATAAACACAGGTCCTTTGCAAGAGGACAGAAATCCTGATTTCAGCAGCATCACAGAATGGGTCAGTGAAATGTGCTGTTTCCAGCAAGGTGCTGCCCCGTGGAAATCCTCTTTTAATGCCTTTTCTGTTGGGTTTTCCCACGTAGGAAATCCCGTGGCACTGCCTAAAATCGGGGGTCCAGCAGGAGGTGGTGCCACTGACTGCAATGGTCAAGCAATAAACACAAACACAGCTCCTGCTCTCACAGGCCAGCAGGAGCAAAGGCAGAGCTGTGTTTGGGTTGAAGTTCTGTCCCTCAGCACAGATTAAATTCTAAAAGTATTATTTTTTTTATTATTTTCAATTATCTCGGTTCCCTATCTTGATGCGACTCATTTCGTTTTGGAGATGCTTTTTTCTTTTCAAGGTAAGAAAATAGACATTAAAAGTGGGTTCTGGTACACAGCGTTCAACTATAATGAAAAAATACAGCAGGCAGCTAAATTATAGCACAGCAAAGCTTCACTGGATTCTCCTGCTTAAACTGAATGAGGTTGTGCCAAATGTTTGCAAAACTGAAGAAGTTTTTTATTATTTTAATAGGACAGAGAGGCTCCAAACATCACCCACTAAAATTCCAAGCAACTCTTGCTGTGCTGGGTGCTGCACAAAGATTGAGTCAATGGTCAGTGCTAATGAAATCAAATAAACAAGGAAATCACATCGGGGGAAAAAGAGGACAGAGGGGAAAAAGAAAAAGCCATGGGAGCTTTATGATTCATCAGCTGATTTAGCCAAGGACATTAAGAGTCTTCACCCTGTTCTTTCAGGCCTTGAACAACTTCCTGCCTCAAAGTGAGAAGAGAATTTTCCCAATCTTTTCCCTCCTTTGTTCTGCCCAATTTTGTTGCTTTAAACGACGTCTAGAGGACACTGATTTTTCCTTTGTGGAAACTAAGTATTAGCTGACATTAAAGTTCCATCCTTTGATTTCTCTACATTACATCAAATTTAAAACTGCATGTTACTCAAAATAAAAAAAGAAACCCTAACCCTTTCTTTATGGAATTCAGCTCTATGTTTATTTACTTTTTTATCCTCCTTTTCCTTTCCATTTTGTTCTGTTATATCAAAATAGGCCTCCTGGTAAGTAATGCCAGTTAATAGCAATTACTTAAAGTATATTTTGTTTAGTAGAGAAGCAAAAATCATCCTTGATTTCTTGATGTGTTCTGTAATCCATGTCATATGGATGGCTCCGTAAATCTTTCTAATGCCTAATAAAATACACTACTGAATAGCACACTCATTACATATTAAACTGAAAATTCTGCTGCCTAAGTGTCGGTGTGTGATTTGAAAACAATAAAACCAGCATGGAGTTATGAATTACAATCAGTTTTCTATATTTCTGATTCATAAAAATACATTTTTATGCTCTCTCCTTAAGCCAGCATTTGAACTTTTCATCCAGCCTGTGCCAAATGAATGCAGTCAAAACATACTGCCTTTATTTATTGCTACGTAAGAAAATGTCCCATTGTTTCTAAATTTGGCCCCACATATATGTTCAGAAGATTGGTTTTTATTTATTCTTGTCACTCTTTGTTCTTCCAGGCTTCAGGGCTCAGAAAATTTGAATTTCCTCCTCTAGATGTTTTTGTATTTCCTGCTTGCTCCCTGAGCGCTGCTTTGGTGTTCCAGATAAATACATTTAGGTTTTACGTGTGGATTTGTTTGGTTTGGTGCTCCACTCTCCCCTCCTTCCAGTCTCTCAGAAGAGATGATCACGTTCAGAACAGCCTCTTTCGAAACAAACCCAGCAACCACGGTCCTCAAGAACTCGATTCTTTTCCACCACTTCAGCATTCCTGAAGTCTCCAGCAGCACCAACCGTGTATACAAATCATTTTCCTTTTTCTCTGAAGAGTGTCGTTTGTAAAAGGAGCGGAGGAGCTGCAGCCGGGCATTGCGAGGGGAGGGATCGCAGGGCCGACAGCATCTAATGGGGCGCTGAAAGCAGAATTATCAGCCTTTATTGTCATCCGTAATCCAGATTAACAGTCAATGGGCTCAGCACGCGGAGAGGGAATAGCAAAGAGGCAGATGCTGCTGAAAGCTCGGTGACAGGAGCAGGAATTAGCTGGGATGGAGCTCTCAGCTGCAGCTTCGCTGGGCTTGGCGCTCAGAGAGGCCGGGCTGGGCTGAGCCAGCGGCTCCCTTGGCAGATAAAAACACAGAACACATCAACCCCGGGGCGAGGAGAGCCCGGGGAGAATCAGCATCATCACACAACACACCATGGCTCACTGATGCTTCCCTCAGCCGGTTCCACCGGGGCTCTGCTCCCGGGTGCCAGCGCTGCAGGGAGCAGCCCGGGACAGCGGGAGCGCATCCCTGCTCTGCCGGCTTCCCGCAGAGCCAAACTTCAGGCCGTAAACATACACTGATTGTGTAGAGGGAGCCAAAGCAGGGGTGAAAAGAGATTTTTATGGTTCTTTAGCCCAGCATTTCCTTGCTGAGCCATCCCAGAGAAAACATCTCTCATGCTGAGCGCTCGGCACCGGGAACGCTCCCTGTTCTGACCGACTTCGCCAGTGACAATTCATTGCTCTGGAAATTCTCCGTTTGAACGGCTCTGTCGGGACGAACAAGAGGAAAAAAAGAGATGGAACAAACCAGATTTTCCCGAAAGTGTTGCCTGTCTCAGCAGAGGTGGTTCAGGTGCAGCTCGAATTCTCTGCATCCTTTGACTTTGCAGCACTTCCTGCTGTCGGTGGTTTCTTGCTACCACTGCTGTCCTCATCATTTCAAGTTTTCTGCTGGACTTTTCTCCATCTAGAGACCCTGCCTGTAACCCGTAACCCCACGGAGTTACAGAAGTGAATCAAGTTTATGTGCTGGCAGCACCTATTCAAGAGGCCACGGCTTGGGAGGCAATGGGGGTTTGCAGAAGAGCCACAGAGTCCAACTTTTTCCACGTGTCTGAAAATCCACCTTGACCTATATTATTTTTGACACAATTTTAATCTTTCTGACCTCGAGATGTGGGGGTTTTCTCTTTTGTTTGTGTCTTGGGCAGCTCCCGTGGTTATCCACCCCTCTGCTGATCCTCCTTCACCTGCTCTGGATGAAATTCCAGAGAACGTCAGAAAGTTTGACTTCAATTAACAACCCCTGGCAATTGCTGAAGGTAGAAAAACAATTGAATCCAAATGGGTTTGTACAGTATTAAATAGAGCAGAGAGAGGGTACAATTTCTGGAAGAAAAGAGGATCTAAAAGAATTGTAACATCACTCAGATCGGGTTGAGAGATACTTGACCGCAGAAGGTCAGGAAAACTTTTAAAAGTTTTGGATAGAGAAATCTGCAGCTTTCTCAGCTGGTGATGACTGAAAACTCACAGTTCAACCTTACACCTCACATAAAAGAGTTTCCTATCAGTGTAACAGCAAGACTGAGGAATATTAGAGAAGGGAACTCAGGAGGATCTCTGTGTTGGTCTGTTGTTGATTGTTAAAACACCCTCAGCTTCCCACCAGAATGTTTCATTCCCAAAAAGTCTCTTACGAGGTCAGTTGTCCTTAAAGAAACTTTGTGACTTGAAAATGAATAGAAAAGGATGAGGAAATATTAAGGGTATGTACAGTTTTCCGACACCTCCACTTGCAAAAAAAGCCTGAAATAGATCTCAGCCTCTTGGAGCTTTTTTTTTTTCCTTTCTTATAAGCTTCCACGTTCCTAAACATATTCCACTAATTTTCAAGGTGGCTCTAGAAAAGACCAACGTTGGTTTGATTCTGCTGTAAAAAACAAAGCTGTTTCTGGGGAAGAAAAAAAAAAAAAAAAAAAGGAAAAAAGTTGTTTCAAAATAGGCAGAGAGCAGAGCATTTGTAGGCATTTGCTCCGCACTCATTATCTGAAAATCAGCCAGGAAAAGAAAAAACAGAAATAAGAAAAGCAGCTATTTTTTCAGTAAAACATTTCCCTTTCTTTTGAAAGTATTTGTGTAGCCTTAAGAGAAACAAAGGAGTGGTGGAAAGAGATTTTCATGTTTTTTTTAGCACGGCATTTCATTGCTGAGTGATCCCAGAGACAACATCTCACATGCTGAGCTCTCGGCACCGGGAACCCTCCCTCGGTTTGCAGGTGACAATTCATTGTTTTGGAAAAGCAGGCTGAGGCTTCAGCAAAGCTGTGTGAGGCTGTGTGGAGGTGGGGCTCTCCCTCAGAGGAACCTTTGTGGAGCGATCAGAAAGAGGGGACAGCTCTGTCAGAGGCTCGGGGGACATCAGTGATGAGCTTGCAGCATCCCCAGAGAGCAAGCACTGATCTCAGCCTCCAGCAGGGGTGAGCTCCTGGTGTCCAGGGCAGTGTCATCCTGCACCTCAGAGCTCAGGGGACATCAGTGATGAATCTGCAGCATCCCCAGAGTGCAAACACTGGTTTCAGCCTCCAGCAGGGGTGAGCTCCTGGTGTCCAGGGCAGTGTCAGCCTGCACCCCAGAGCTGGGGGCACAGGGTGAGGCCCCAGCTGGGATGCTGATGGAAAAGCCAAACAAGCTCCTCCAGCGGCCCAGGCAAGGCCTGGACTGACAATGGGAATGAAAAATGGACTTGGATTTTATCAACGCTTGAGAGAGAGATGGGCAAGGCTGGCTGGTGATCAGAATCCAGTTTTACTGTCAGCTACATTTGCTTATTGCCATTCTAGGAAGGCTGGTAATTTGTTACTACAATGATTAGGTTAATTAAACATCACACAAATAAACTTATACATTTTGCAACCTCTCCTGTTTGCAGAAGTTGATTCAATCTTCTTTCCTGTCACCAATCTTGATCAAATCTTCAAAGCTCTGTTTGTTCTTGCCAAGGCATCCTGGTTATCAAACTGACCATGCTAATTAAATCCACAGTGCTCTGTCCTGTGTCCCATATTTCCTATAGGATTTGATCTCTGGATGGGCATGGCAGTGAGCAGTGGCACTCAGGCTGATTCTGAGCTTATGCAGCAGTTAATTTATTGCTAATTGAATAATGCATGAGACCTTCCACCTGAGACTGCTGAACTTCCTTTATGATCTCCATCCAGCATTGGAAGGACTGGGATAAACCTCTTCCAGCTTCCATCCCGTACCTACACTGAAACATTCTGACTGTCAGCCTCTGAAATATGGAATGCTGAGTGCACACCATGGAAATTTTGCTCAAATTTGGCAGGTATTTAATGGTGCTTTCCATATTTTCCCCTGAATTTTTATCATCTCAATCAATTCAGAAGAAGATGTAGCATTCAGATCTTAATAAGGCTGTAAGCAAGCACTTATTTCCTTTATAATTTTCTATTAATTACACAGCAGCTAATGACTTTTAAGAGTTTGCTATTAATTAATTTACATTGGCTGTCTTTAATTGCCTATTAAGTACCTGGACTCATTTGTGAGATTTACAAGGATTCGTTGCCAAAAATATCTTGTGCAACTGCACCAGATCCTGTTTCTGCCTGAATTCTCTATTGTTCCATGCCATATTTATCATGGTTACTTTCCTTTTGCACAGCTAGCCTCTTAGCAGCTTAGATCTAAAAGCATTTAAAGTAATTATCCTCTGTAATTACCTTCCTCCATTTCCCTGACTCTTTTCTAATAGTAAAAAAGCCAAGGGAAAAAAAAAAAAAAACCAAAGAAAAACCCCTGCTCAACAACAAAACAACAGATTTGGTCAGATGTTGGTCAGGCATTCATTGTTTGCAATGAATAACTGTGTCACCTATAACAAAGCATACACTAACAGTTAAGACTTGTCCCTGAGCCTAAAAGATGAGTTTATTTTCCAAGAAAAAAATTTAAATTTAGAGTTTAAATTCTGCAATTCCATGCTGGGAAGAAAATGAGATCTTTTCAGAGATGGTGCAGGATATTTTGCTGGTCACGGCATGCAGAGATGGGAATGAGATTTGCCACCTCAAGCAGATTTTCCAGCAGACCATCCTGCAGCCCTTCCCTCCCTGCCCAGCTCCCAGGCTGGAGGAAGCTGCCAGGCAAACAGGAATGGCTTTGAGTCCCTGGAAGGTTTCCTGACAGGAACACTGCACAACCTTGCACTTCACCAAAAGGCATTTTCCAGGGGAAAGTTTGTCTGTCTCTCTCATTAATTGGCCATGCCCTGAAAGAGGAGGGCTTCTATCTTTTTTCCCTTCTTATCTAACATAGCTGTGGATGTTCCTATTATCCATACAAATGTCTAATCCCGTTTGAATCCCACTAAATCCTTATCTGTCCCACAGGGTAAATTTTCTTTGTGTAAAAAACCCCGATTGCTTTCAGCCTTTTTCAGATTTGTAAGTGATCCATCTCTCTCGTCCTTGGATGATGAGAAAGGATAAATAGGAGTTTCCTTCCACCTGCTGTGTGCTGTTTGGCATACCTCTTACACATTCTTATTTTATGAGGTTCTCCACTAGGATAATATCCTTAATCCTTTTCAGCCTCATTTTGTAGGGAGGGGGTTTGTTTAAACAGGACTTTTTTTCCTCTTTGGCTGGAGAATGGAATAAAATTATGAGATGTGAAATCTATAATTTGACTCACTCAGAACTGTAATTTTACGCAAGTATAATTCCATTGAAATCAGCATCTCCTAATGTGCAGGGCCTGTCTCTGCCCTGCCTGTGCCTGCAGTGGCACTGTGGCATTTTCTGTCCTCCTCTGCACATTAGTGAGCAGTTTTTATCCTTTTTTTTTTTGAAGCACAGCTGTACACTGAGCAGAAGGCTTCCAGAACAATTCCCAAGGCTTTCTGTGACCTGCTTCCAAATAATTTGGACACTCACACCATGCCCAAGTGGAAAGACAATCTCTGGGCTGATTTCACTGCTGGAGATGTGCTTGGCAAGGAACAGAAGAGGGATGGGGAGGAGGGAGAGACCACAAGTGGCCATTTATTTTAAGATATGTAAATGGCTGGCAATACTCTCATTCTGTAATATTTTATACCAGCAGCTGTATCTTAATAACACAAATTATGTTTTATTTTGATGCTATCCAGAGCCCCCACCTTCACTTGACAAATGTCTCCATCACAACAGCGTGGATAAATGGAAGATTATTTTCCCTGCTGTACAGACGAGACACAGGAGGAGTTAATGTTGTGCCCAAAGCCTCCAAAGAGATTTGTTCTGAAGGTGGAAATTGGAGTTCCCAAGCCACAGCCTGGAAGGCTGAGCCCCCAGCGAGCTCTGCCTTGCTCCTCGGAGAGAGACAAGCCCAGGGCTCTGCTCCTCTCCCTGCTCGCTGCTCCTCCCGTGTGCACTGCCCCTCCTGCCCAGGGCTACCAAGGGGCTGCTTCTCCTCCCCTGGCAGAGCCGGGGTCTGTGGGGCCCTGGCACACCCTGGCACAGACATAACCCACTCCTGGGGACACCTGAGGGAGGCAAAACGCGGCCTGGCTGGCTCCTGGATTGTAATTAATGAGCACGTTAATGGGGTGCTGCAGCAATGCTCAGCTCCACAAGAGAAGCGGGAGCAGCAGAGACAAGGCAGCTCTTTTTCTGCTGACAATTAAGTGATCTTGTCAGAAATTACAGATGTTTACTGATTCAGCAGAGAATACACGAGGAGGAAAAAAAAGGACAAAATTGCCTTTATATGTCAAATCAACTATAAAAAAATCCCAGCTTAAGACAGAAGGAGAAGGAAAATCTGTCACCTAAATCTTTGTTTTCAGAGGCCAGTATATAACAGAACTAATATCACAGAAGCCTGAGGAACACCTTTGTGCATTTTTGTGGTTTTTTGTGTGTCTTTGGTGGGTTACCCCACAGAGTCACAGTTTTGGGGCACTGTCCCTATTTTCTTTTATCCATTATTAAAGTGTTCTTTTCCTAGTGCAGCTGTAATGCCTGCTCCTAATTATTTTCTTGCTACCCTGAATTGAGGGGACACGAAGGTTTGTCCCAGCTGCCCTCCCTGTGACATGGGGACCCCTGGGGACGTTTCCCAGCCCAGGGCAGAGCTGGAGGAGCCCTTCCAGAGGGGTTTTGGCAGCATTTCCTTCGTGCAGCCTGTGAAGGGCCCCCTCGCTGCTGGCTGGGATCTCCTGGGCACAGCAGCAGCCAAGGGATGTTTGTAATAAATCCCTGGTGCTGATCCCAGCCCTCGGAGAGCTCAGGGCATCCAAGAGATCCAGGCTCAGGGATGTGTCCCAACAAGGCTTGTAGGAGCAGGGTCAAAAGCTGCTCTGTCATTCCTTCTAATCAATCTGTAAACTCCATACCAAACTGTTTTGAGAATAAAAAGTTCCTTTAACACAATCTGCTCTGAAGGTGAAGGGTAAATGCACCTGCAATAACAAGGCATTTGTCCCATGAGAATCAGTAAAGAAAATACTTAAACAATCCGAGAATAGAGAGATTTGGTGGACAAGTAAAATACCATTTCCTAACCAACAGAATAACTAACAAGAAAGCTATTAACCAATTGGAAGTTGCCCTCAGGGTTTGTAAAAACTGTATAAAAGACAGCATGGGGCCATAATAAAGAGCTTTCTGCAATGACAGAGGCTCATCCCAAGGAGTGCCTGGAGAACTGGCCAAGCACCACAGCACAGGTTTGCTCCTCATGCATCAATTAATTGGGTGCTCATGCATCAATTAATTGGGTGCTCGTATGCAAAATAATTGCCCGTTCAGACATGCAGCAGTGGGCACTCATGCAGAAGTTAATTGGGCACTCATGCAGAAGTTAATTGGGCACTCATGCAGAAGTTAATTGGGCACTCATGCAGAAGTTAGTTGGGCACTCATGCATGGAATACCTGGGCAATCATGCATAAATTAATTCTGTGCTCCTGCAGGAAGTCACTGAGCACTCATGCAGCTGTTCCTCGACTAAATACAGGGGGGTTTTTATGCAGTGCCCAGCTGGCCAGGTTTTGTATCACTATCGAGTTACCCACCTAACAAAGTGCCTGAAGTGAGATATTTAGGAGCAGAAAATATGGGGTTCATATTAATTAACATGGCATTTTTAATTCATGAAGTAATTATGACATTTACTTGATCGTATACTCCAGAAGCAAGTATCATAATTTCAAATATTTTTTTAAACAAAATGATTACAGCTATGCTTTACATAAATAATGTTATTCACCTTTAGCTCTCGTCCAGAGCTCCATCCCCACCTCGCTGCTGTGCCCAAGGGAAAACTTTTCAAAAGGAACCAAAACAAACACCAAAAAGCCAAACACACACAGAGCCTGAGAACTGTTTAAGGCAAGTCATTCCTTGGGCCTTGCAGTACCTGCATTTTCTTAAGTGATGCCTGTAAAACACACCTGGCAAATTAATAACAGGATGAATTTTAAATGCTGCATCAGACCCCTCTGAGTTTAAATCAATGTGGCATAATTAATGCTGCTCCTCCCAGATAAAGGTCTTCTGGCCTGTCAACATCTTTTAATATTCTTCAGTCTGAATAGAATGTTCTTTTGGCAATAGATATTAGTTGGCAGGAAAAATTACTCATGACCTTTTAGCTTACACTAATAATTCACTTTTTTTTTTTTTTTTTTTTTTTTTTTTTTTTTTTTACTTAAAGCCTGCACATTGCATCTTCCAGAAAAAGTGACAAAACACAATGGAAATAATTCTATTTTAGTGTTCAGTATTCAGGGAGGTTGTTTTCAGGCAGGAAAAAAACAATATGCACCTTTTCTCTTTTTTTAAGGGCTATAGTCCAAGAGACAGAATTTCATTATTAGACCATGCAAATTACTCAGTGGCCTGTGTGCCATTGGTACTCCCAATATTTGGATAATTTTACTGGATTCTGCCTGCTGGGAGTGCAGCACACACGAATCACTCCGTTTGTTTAAGGCCAAATTCAACCAGACTCTCTCAGATCACTTGTTGAAATTATCTAAATGAAACCTTGCAAATCTTTGCTGAATTGTTGGAGAGAGACAACTTCTGCCCAGGAAGTAGAAGACAAGTGACTTCAGGCAGGAATCGCTGCTGTCACTGAGGCCAGACCTGGAAAAGCAATTTTTTACTGGTTTTACTCCACGATTTGGTGTCTGTGCTCACACACCAGGAAATAGGTCTGAGCCTGAAGCCCTGACCCAGCAGCTCGGAGAAATCACCACGCAAGGTTACCAAATTTGCTTTACCAAATTCTGCTGGTCCAACCTTCATAGAGACAGCACTAAATAAAAGCTTTTCACTCTGTAGTTAACTTCAGGCACTCTGTTCCATCAGTGAGGATATCTGCTCCCATCCTTGGGTATTCCTGATAGAATCTGAAGTATTTCCCAAAATATTTACTGCTGTGGATATTCATTGGTTATTGTACTGCACAGAGATATGGATAAAGTTGTAAGTAAGGGTTAAAAGTATTTTTACATCAAATTTGGGGGATAGATGTATGCTTAAATTTGGGTATAAAGTTGTAAATAAGAGTTAAACTTAATTTTATATAAAATTTGGGGTTTGGTTGTACTTAAATTTGGCCATTTTGTCCAAATTTACATTCAGCAAAGTAAGCACAAGCTGACATTGACAGGAGGAAGAAAGCTCTCTGTTTTGCTGACATCATGTTCCAGCTAACGAGAACAGAACGGAGCTGTTAAAAATTCAGTATTTGGTCAAGAGCAAGGCAGGATTTCCCATCGGTTCAAAAACCCAGGCCTTGGCATCGCTGCTCTTTTTCCTGCGGCTGCTTTTGCAGTTCCCACACGTTCTGTGCGCCGCTGGTGTCAGCGCTGGGGAATTTTCACAGCCCGCACCAGGGCTGTTGAAACTGCAAGGAGCACAAGAGCAGCAGCAATTAGAGCCTGTTAGAGGTGGCTGAAAACCCCGCAGCAAAACACGGAATTACTCAGATCTCGAAGCGTTAGGAGTGTGGAGTGAGGCCGTTTTTCCATGCAGAAAACAGAAAGGATTGAGCTATTTCTACAGTGAACTCGTGGAGGCGAGCAAAAGTCTGTGTCACAGAGATTTAGTCTCTAGATTTATTTTTCTTGCATAGATAAGCATGATTTAGGCAGAAATAACCAAATCAGAGTCAATTTCTTCATACTGGGAGTGTTCTGTCGTGCAAAAAACCCTCAAACCAACCTTTGGCTTTTACCTGGAGTGAAACGTCTTGTCAGCATTTCCAGAAAATCAAAGTTCTGTGCAGTAAAGCAGAAACTTAGGGGACAAATTTGTCCCCTCCCAACCAGGCAAACCTTGTGCCACCTGACTGGTTTGTTTTATGGAACTGGGGGAGAGGAGTTACAGACGCTTCTTTGTTCTAGAATCCCCTGCCTTCGCCGTCTGCTGGGATGGACCACTCGCCGCTCATTAGCGCCTTTTTCAGGTTAATTAAGCTTTGCAATGGCCAGAGCCTCGGACGACGCCGCCTGCCACACTCAATTGATGCTGTGCCATTGCCACTGGATGGCATTAGTTAGTTGTGCTACAGCAGTGGATGTGAAAGGCATCAATTAAACCTGGACAGCTTTTGCCAATAAGAATTAAAGCTCCGAAGTGTTTTAATTCCCATTAAACTGGGAATTCTCTTTGTTTTATCAGGGGACACTGGGTTTGCCTCCCAATGCTCATGAACAGACACTGTCTCCTCTAGTTCTGATATAAAAGACAAATAACCTCGTCCTGGCAGTAATAAACCTTAATACAGCAATGCTCCAGTTGACTTTCCCCTCACAGATTGGCGTTTCAGCTGCTGCTCTGATAACCTCATAACCCAGAAATTCCAGTTCCAGCAATGGAAACCAGCACAGGTCAAAGCCTTAACGCCAGCATCCAAGCTTCAGAGCCATCCCAAAATCCAAAGGCGCTTTAAACGGAGGGTTTCAAGCTAAGCTGATTGCCAGATTTCCTTCTGCAGCGGCCATGTGTCTGAGAGCGATGCCAAACCCGCGATAATCCAGAAAGATAAACACACACGAACTCGGCTGTTTTTAACCTGCTCGGCTGGAGCCACAGCACGGCACACGACAGGGCTTTGCTCACTGCTGGGGTCAGAATCTGTCACTGCATCCCCGGGGAGGACTCAGCTCCCACAGTGCTCCCCCTTTCAGCTTGGAACACTGAGGGGGGAAAAAACCAACCCCCAAAACAAACCAAAGCGACCTCTGAACTATTTCCCCCCATTCTTTCCCAAAATGTCTCCTCCTGAGAGTATTTGCACAGGAGGGAGATGGCACCGGGTACAGAACTCTGCTCTTTCCCCTGGGGGGAACCCCAAATCCAGCTCCACTCCCTGGGGCACAGCAGAAGCTCCTGGGGAGTGCACAGGACAGCAGGGGTTTGGTTTTTGCTGTGGAATGCACAATGCTGTGTTTCCAGCTGTGGGATGCCATCCCAGGAGGTGTCCTGCAAATCCTCAGGCACAGCCACCCAGGGTCCAGGGCAGCTGCTGGGAAAAGCCCTGAGAGCTCCCAGCGGGGCTCTCTGAACTCTGCACAGTCCAGCCCTGCCGGCTTTAGGGTGCAGCTGCACCCCTGTGAGCCAGCACAGAGTGCAAGGGCAAACCACGAAATATAAACAACAATTTACTGCAGGGAATGTGAGAGCTGCTCAGTCCCCACCATCCCCGTGCTTCGTGTCACAGGTGTGAGTGCATCCCCGAAAAACTCTCTGGACATCTTCCCTTCACACTTTTTTCCTACCTCACATCCAAACAAAGGGGGAAATATAGTAGCAAATATCTCTTCTTCTGTAAGAGGATCTAAATGTAATGTATTTATGAATCGCATTAATAATGGAATAAGGAATTGATGCATAAGAATGAAAACATTTACATAGCACAAAGAAGCAGTTTTTACTATAAATTATTAATAGCCTAATAATGACAATATGAAATAATAATTAACAAAGGCACAGCTATTATCACCCAAACAAGAAATAGCTTGACTTAACAAAGGATCCTACATAACTGATATGCTAATCTTATTTTCCAATTTCTGGAAACATTTTCTGTTACTTTTCAAAAACTCATTATCAAAGTCACAAGTAGGAAACTACTCAAACATTGCAATATTTTGGTTGTAAAACAATTTAATAGTTATTATAAAGGCTTTTTTTTTTTCATCTCTCTGTGGGAGAACAGGATGAATTCATTTATGCAAGAGTAATTTCTTCCAGAGCCATATTGCCAGATGATTTATTTGTAGAGTGGGACAGACAATAATAAAGTCTCAGATTTAAATAGCGCCTTTCATCCCAAAGGATCCTCGAGTGCTTCCCAAGATGTGTCTCTGCCCAGGAACGGTCCCCACCTCTGCCGTGATGGATGGGGCTGCTCAGCAGCGTGCTCAGAAACGCTCTGCAGCAGCTCAAGGCAGGCACCCAGGAGCACCAGAGACCTCAGCTGCGGTTAGAACCCGCTCCTAGCAAGTAGATTGGGGTGAAAAAACCAAGAGTTTTCCAAGGCAGGTCGGCAAAGGTGGGGTTTGAGTCCCTGAGGTCCCTCTGCGCTGCTGGCCGTGGTTCAGAGGAGCTCCCAGCCCGGCAGGACGCGCCGCTGCTGCTTTGGAGATCCCTTAGGCACAGCAGTGCTGCTGGAAATGTCCCAGCCTGCCCAGAATTGATGCTCCCAGCACGGCGCTCTCCCCCTGCGCACACTCGGGAAACACTTCTCCATCACAAATTCCCAGTTTCGTATGCTCAAGAGATTTGGAGATAAAAAAATATTTCTCCTGGCCTGTCCAGGCAGCTAATGCCATTCTTTAGGATAAATTCCAGAACAGTCCAGGTAACCTGAGAGACGTGGACACGGATCCAAGCCCCAGGGGAAGCATTAAACTGCAATTCCCCGCTCAGCAGCAGGTGACCAGCGCTGTTCTCACTAATCCTCGCTGATAAAGTGAGTGTTAAACACCAGCCAAGCACAGCAGCGTTCACCTGCTCCCATGCTTTTATCCCAAATTCACCGCAGGCAGCCAAAGGGCTCCCAGGCTTCACTGGCTTTGGGCCATTTCTTTTTCAAGTCTTTTGGAAGAGAGAAAATTCTTTTTGTTTTAATTTTTTTTTCCATGTTATCACGCAATACTTGAGCGCAGTTTTTGGCCAGGAGTTGCTGCACTCAGCCCAAAGGAGTCGTGCTGAAGCCCCCACAGCTGCCAAGAGCAGAACTGATGGTTGCATGCTGGCACTGGTGATTAAAGCAGTTTAAAAACACCAGCGGCTTAATAGCAGACAATTTATGCAACACTTGATAAACATTTGGAGTTGTAGGTGCTGCAGTCTTTCCCAAAAATCAAGGAACCAAGGATCTGACACCCAGAGCTGCTGGAGCACCGAGGTTTCCCTCTGAACAACTGTTGAGGTCACCAGAATTACAGACAGGGAATTTAGGCACGGATTAATAAAAAAGCAATTTCCACTATCAGTGTTTTCCAGTATGCTCGATAATCCTTTGCTTTTCGTGAGATCTGAGTGCCCTGGCCCCCGGTCAGTAGCCAAACCTTTGCATTTGGATAATAAATTGGGGTTGCCATTTCCTGGTCTTTGTTCAGTCCTCGAGGAATCTGTTGTGTGACAGCCCCGTGCTCCACGCGATAGCAGAGCCAGCTTATTGAAAAAAAGTCACAATTTCTTCTGTGGGGGTTATTTTGTTTTCTTCTGTAGGTAAGGAATTATCCTTTATGTTGTGAGAGGGTTGTAGAGATAATTATTCTTTACGTGATTGGTGCTGGTGGTGCTGGGTTGGTGGCTGCAACTGATGGTCCTGAAGGTCTCTTCCAACCTTGGCGATTCTGTGGAACACGGACCTTTTTTATTCATGCATTCTGCAGTTATAAATAAGAGCCTTTCTATATTTACAGCATGTCATTCAAAACTTCCAATGTCTGCATTGCTTGTTTTCCGTATCCAAGTCCAGAGAAGAGAATTTCAATACTTTAGCAACTTCTTGGTGTTTCTAAATGTTTCCCTCCCGTGGTAACAAAGACTTCTGGACGTTTTGAGGAGCTAGAATGACCCCAAACTTTGTTTTTTCAGATTGAAATTTTGAATTTTCCTCACAAACCTCTCTCTTTCTCCCTCTCTCTCTCAAGAAAAGAATGAACATTCAGCAGCAGGTGTTCAGTAAAGGTCACAACATTTATAAGTATGAGCAGAATCCTCCAGTAAAGGATGAAATTTAATACTAAGTGTATCCTGAAAAAATGGAATTAATTACTACAGTCTTCCCTGCCTAAGATCCCATTAAATTAAATTTTTTAAATTATTGCAATTCTAAATAAAGCAAAGACATGCTAAAGGTTTGTACAAGGGATTGTCAATCAAAGCCCTGCTTATCTAAGGGGAGGTTCAAAACTTGCTGGCAGCAGCTGGTGGGAGAGGATTTAAGGTCAGGTTTGAAGTTTGTGGTCACTGGCCATCCCTAAATGTTTATAAGGTTACATATTCCAGTGATTATGCACAACTGGTGGGTTTCTTTCCAGACAACTCATTAGCAGCAGCAGCAGAATTTTGCAAGGACTCAGAGACATTTCCATCCACGGGGTTTTTATAACATTTGATTGGCACTTCTGGACAACGCCGCACCAGAGAGATGGAAATAGGAACACATTTATTTTTCCGTCATTATGGTGCAAAAAACAAACAAAGCACCAAACTAGGATTTCTGTGGATGTCCTTTCCAATATCTGCATAAAGCGAGGCCGTGGGTTCCCAGCATACACAAATACTGTGTGCTGGAGTTTAGGAAACAGAGGAGGAGTGCACAATCCAGAGAGAGGAGAAGCTCCTTTATTTACATATTCCTACTCATATCTCCAGCCCATTAGCATTCTCATCTCTTGGGAAAAACACATTCCTGGTGGGAGATTTAATCACTGTCAGGCTGAAACACCTTGTCCAAAAACACTAAAGACTCCAGCACTAATAAGCTCTTAAAATGGATGGAGATGCTCTGCAAATTGACGTCGACTGTTACTCAATTAGCAAAAAACAATATTATACAATGCCATTAAACGCTGAGCAGCAGAGTAAATCTCTCCATTCCCAGCCACTTGTTGCTATGAAGAGAAATTTTCCTTCCTGGTGGTGATTCCCAAGGAGTTTCCCCAGAGCAGGAGCGGCACACAGGTAATATCAACCACTGCCGCTGCCTGCCACACAAAGCTGCCGAGGCAAAAACCTCGGGGTCATTAAAAATCATGATAGCATCTTGTGCTTAATGGAGTACCACAGGAAAAGGAAATGAGCCTTGAGCAGCTGAATGCCCTTTACTCAATCCTCGAGCATTATTTCCTCTTGTCCTTATGTTCTAAATTAATATCTTGTTTTCCGAGCAGTGTAGCATTTCCATTACAATCACAGGGCGCTTTGGCTTGGCGGAAAAATTAACCAGGCTGTTTACATCAATTCCCAGGCAGCCCCTTCCCCAGGATCGCTGCTCATTCCCTCCTCTGGAGGGTTCTGCTCTCAGGAACTGCCAGGAACGGGGTCATTCCCTCTTCTGGAAGGTTCTGCTCTCAGGAACTGCCAGGAACGGGGTCATTCCCTCTTCTGGAAGGTTCTGCTCTCAGGAACAGCCAGGAAGGACAGGAGGTGCAGATAATGCCAGGTGATAACCATGGCTGGCTGCACAGTTCTTTAGCTCTTGAGGGGTTATTTAGGGATTCTCACACTGGTTTAGCTCCTGAGGGGTTGTTTAGGGGCTGATTCTCACACTGGTTTAGCTCTTCAGGGGTTGTTTAGGGGCTGATTCTCACACTGGTTTAGCTCTTGAGGGGTTGTTTAGGGATTCTCACACTGGTTTAGCTCTTCAGGGGTTGTTTAGGGGCTGATTCTCACACTGGTTTAGCTCTTGAGGGGTTGTTTAGGGATTCTCACACTGGTTTAGCTCTTCAGGGGTTGTTTAGGGGCTGATTCTCACACTGGTTTAGCTCTTGAGGGGTTGTTTAGGGATTCTCACACTGGTTTAGCTCTTCAGGGGTTGTTTAGGGGCTGATTCTCACACTGGTTTAGCTCCTGAGGGGTTGTTTAGGGGCTGACTCTCACCCTGTTTTGCTGTGGGATTTTCAGCCCGGAGCCATCCAGGACAGTCCCACTCTGCAGGAGTAAAAATCAGCAGCAGCTCTGGGGGCAGGATGTGAAAGAAGCTGCCAGAGACCTTTGGGTGCCTCCATCCCTCAGCGTGTCCTGAGCAGAATATTCCTTAGCAAAGCCACGCCAGGCTGGCATTCAGGTGATGAAGCTGTCACCAAAATCCAGGAGGAAAAGAAAACCCCTCTGGCACTTGGTTTGTGGCCACAGAGAGCCAGGCATTGCTTTATTCTGGCCAGGATGGGCCGTGGAAAACATTCCACTGGCACCTCTTTTTTGCTAAAGTTTCCACAGATTTATTTATGCACACAAAAGCAAAAGCAATTCTCATTTGTTGCAATCACACAATGCTTGGGGTTTGGCTTCTTATTGGTTATTGATCCCTTTGTTGTTAATTTGTCATTTTTTGGTTCTCTCATCAGTGTTTTTGCAGCCCAGGTGTCTCTGACTGTGCCAGGAATGGTGTTTGGAGCTTCTGTTCGTTGGTGTCCATTAATGGCCCCATAATCTCCCTTGTTTTAATCCCAAACCACCCCAGAACCCCCAAATTTTGGATGAAACGCCCTAAAACCTCCCTAAAATCCCCAAATTTGGGGTTAAATGCCCCCAAATAACACCAAAATCCCTAAATTTGGGGTTTAACCGCCCTTAAACCACTGCAGAATGCTCAAATTTTGGCTGAAATCCTGCCCCAAACCACCCCAAACCCCTCAGATTTGGGGGTCAAACCCATAAAAGCTCCCCAGAACCCCCAAATTTGGGGTTAAATCCCCCCAGACAACACTCAGCTGCTGACTCCCAGAACATGGAGATGTCAAACTCTCCAGGCTTGACCTGGTGGAACAGAAAAAAACCTTCAATTCCCTTTCTTTTGAGAAGAACCTTCAATTCTCTTTCCCCTGGGCAAAGGAGGACAAAGCCTTGACTACAGTTACAAAAATATTTTCAAAGTTGCATCATTTCCAACAAAGGCACAGTGGTTATGTCAGGACAAAAATTCCTCAGGCTGAAGAATCCAGCACTGTGCCCCATCCCAGCAATGCAAATATTCCAACATTCTGAAAAATCATAAAAATAGGCAAAAAATTCAGTTATATTGTATTTCCTGTGTTCCAGTTCCTAACTTTGATTGCCTATGTCTGCCTAAAAATCATATTTAAACTTCTTAAAATAGAAATGCTTTTTGTTATTTGAAATCTGCTATTTTATATCTTCAGGACTGATCTATCTTGTTGAATAAAGCCAGAATGTCTGGCAAATATATTGTGCAGGGCTCAAACTCATCTATTTCTAAAGAACAGAGAAAAGAGAATGAACTGGGATTTTTTTTCCTAAATAAAAAATTGGTGCTGCCTATCCCTGAGAAAAATTGTCTGGATGGAAGTTGTGAGACCATTTGATAATGCTTTAATCCAGTGTATATATATATGTTCATATTTAAATATATATAATTAATCATGCAAGTAGGAACTGTTTTGTTTAAAAAAATCCACAAATTGTTAATAATCATACTAATATAATTTCTTAATAAAACATTATAAAATACCCTGTTCCCTAAATTCAAACACTGACATGGCATCAGTTTGCTTTCTTTTCTCTAAACTTTTCCTGTGTTCTAAGGCTGACTGAAAACCAACAGTAATGGCCCTGGGTTTCTTGGCCAACCCTTTAAAAGTGGAGGATGCAGCCAAACCTGATTTGCCAATTTCAGTATGACAGCTTTATTGCCTGCTGTTTAGCATCTGCCATAATTAGAGCCATTAGAGGGAAATATTTTATCATTATATGAGAATTTCTCATCTGTGGAAATATTTCTGCACAGCATCTAGTAAAGCATTCTTACACAGTCCCCAATTATTCAAATTTTTCAGTCTTAATTCTTTCTCTAAATCAATGTGGCTCATAATTATTTTAAGCTTTATGGAATTAGCTCTTTTAAAAGCACTGCTATACATTCCATGACAGATTTGGACTTTATTCTGTTTGCATATGACAAATATAATCCAGCTATAATCATCCACTCCTAAAACACAGTGATTTTTTAGTCCTCTAACGTAGCCGCCTTTTGTTCCCAACGCCCTAATTCTGTGCTAAATGTGCTTTTTGCTTTTCACCATTTTCACTTTGCTGTGCCAAGTGCACATCCCCTTTTCTCGGGGTGTGTCTTCCCCTTCACGGCAGCTCAAGCTCCACCACACCAAGGATTGTCTGCTTTTTGCACAAGCTGCAGAATTCTGTTGAAATCTGCTTGATTTTCCTACCAGCTCTTTCTGTCATGTTGCTTGGTCACCTCCAATTTCTTTAGGTCTTCAGGGGCAAACCCTGAAATTCTTAAATAAGAAATGTGGATCCTCCGGGCTTTGAGATGGAGCTCCCTCAGTGGGGTGTCAGAAAAAGCAGAATTCTCCGAGGGGATGCCTTAAATTTGGGATTTCACACCTGGCAAACACAGCACGAACTACAGCTTTTGTGCATATGAAAGTAAAGAAGACTTGAAGCAGAAGAGGAAAAACTAACCTTAGAGGTTAAATCAGAGACTGAAGGTGCTTTGCCACTTTGGGTGGTTCTGTAAGCACCATGCATTAAGAGCAGAAAAGTGTTGATTTTAAGCTGAACAATGCTGGAGAAAAAATACAGAGTAATTCTTAAAAAGGGTAATTTGCTTCTGCTCCAAGAGGTTGAGCACAGCAAAGAGTGACCCACGATTCCCTGAGGAGAAATAGAAGTTCTCTCTCAGGCCAGAGAAGTTCCATCAAGAGCGTGGTATCAATGTTAACATGCCCTCCAGGAGAGGAAAATGCAATTTTCTGGCAGGCACTTTAATATATGTTTCAAAGGAGTTGGCTGGTTTGCACACTTAAGTACTATTGGATGCAGAGTTATGCCAAAATTAGGAATGTACCACCAAGTAAAAATGGAGAGAGAGAACAGGCCAGAAGACTGCAAGAGAGAAAGGCAACTGCTGACAATTCAGTGCCTGTTTGGAACTGACAGATTTGTCAGACAAATATAAAGATAATGGGAAAGAAAACCAGCTTGATAATTTTGTGCAATACAAAATCTGCATGAAAGCCTCTCTTAACATTGCTCCTTCAGTCACAACGGCATGGAAGCAAAGGCTGGACAAGGAATGATTCAACACCAGTAAAGAAAAATATGCATCCCTTGGCATTTTGGAAAAATCCCCCAGATGTCACATCCAGGCAATTACTGGGCCTCAGAATGGACCATGCTGCACATGGAGATGAGAAATGGCATTTACTTACTCATACTTTTAATAACATATGCAGATATTGTATAATGTGTGTCCAATGCCATTTGGCTCAGCAGGATCTAATTAATCCCAGTTCTTTCCACCACACATCCTGTGCTGCAGGGAAGGTGTTGGTGGGAAATAATTAAGGTAAGAAGGATTTCAGAAAGTTGTGAAAGCAGGCTCCAGAAAGAGAAAGAGCAGAAGAACCTGGAATTAGCTGCAATTGCAAGGCTTGAAAGTAGGAAAAGTTACAATAGTACATCAAGCAAGGACATGAAACAATAATTTGAGTTTTAGATTTGGTTAGAATAGACTTTAAGACTGCAGAAAAATATTCTTAGTGAGATAGTAGAAGGTTTTAAGCTTAATAATTGAATATTGTGTGTTGTTAATAGAAAGAACACAAGCAAGCATTGTTTGAGTGTCCGTGTGCTCTCAGTGATTGGTGGAACAATTGTCTGTGAGCTTTAGCAAAGTGCCGTTGGCTGGGAAACTTTAAAATGCCCTGCACCAAGGAGAACTTTGGCTGCCCGTGGCAGACGTGAGCTGTGAGCATCCCTCAATTGTCTAAAACTTTGTTATCAGGCTGATGTTGCAATAAAGCTCGAGGAACGTTTTCCAGTGGCCTTGTTCTGTTTGTGCACAAATTCCTCTCTCAGGGTTGTTCTGTAGCTGCCAGGGTTGACTTGCAGAATCTTTAATTTCTCCTGCTTTGACAGCCGTGGTCACTGTGAGGCCTGATTCAAGGGGAGCACCAACAGGATCCCCAACATTCCAGTTCCCAAGTGGAAGGGGGGAGGACAGGACTCCCACTGATCCCAAGAACTGATGAAGTGCTCACAATCTCATGCTCTTCATCTCTTCATCAAGAGTGAGTGCAGAATCTCATGCAGCCAGGCTTTAATGGGAGAAATTGGATTTTCTTTTCCATGACTGTTCTGCAGCAGAGAGCCCAGCTGCCTAAAATGAAGTTACAGCCGTGCCTGCCACGATTTCATTTTCCAGCAGGCAGGCATTGCTGGCATCTTGCTGGAATCCTGGGCTTGAGTCAAAAAAAAAAAAAAAAAAAAAAAGGGGGATGTGTCTCCATTGCTTTTGTTTAATCTTCTGCAAGGCGCTGCACTGGTCCCTTGGTTCCTACATTAATGAAAGGAGTTTTATCTCTCAGAAGCATCTGGTGACTTAGGAACCCACGTCCTGCTGGAAGCGCAGGCTGCTGGGGCTCTCAACTCACCTCAGCACACTGCAAAAGCAGAACCCAGGGTCACTTGTTGTTCTTCCTGAAGGCCTTTGATAGCTGTGGGCCCTAAGTCCCAGGGAAGAGTTAATCACACATCAAATTGTACAATAGGTTGTTAGAAATCAGTCGTTTTTAGCTCATCAGTGATAAAGGAAGTGTGAATTTAAGCTGTCCCACGGAAGGTCTTTGGGAATTTCTCGTTTTTCTTACAGTGGTGAGCAAAAGCCTTGAATAACAGCGCCTAGACACCCAGCCCGAAAAGCAGTAATGCTTTCCATCCCTTCCACTTGGCACCAAAAATATTCAGCTATTCAAATCAACTTTCAAGGATTTAGGAGCAATAAATCATGCTACAGTTAATTTACTTAGGATTTTCTCCTGAGTTAATTTTTATATTCTACTTAAGGGAAACCAAAGCATTTATTTGCAAAGCTCAAGAATGTCACATCATATAATTTCTTTTTCAAGCCTGTTTTAAAAGACATAGCAATGTTTCACTTTTATTGAATTTAATTTAGGCAAACGAGAGAAGTTACAGCAACAGTTTTCACCACAAGAACTCATGCTAGGGGTGAATGCCAGGCATGGCAGGAATCCTGAATCACAGATCTGACTCCTTACCAGAGAGGATTTTTGCACAATTAGAATCCCACAAATGCTAATTTGTCTTCATAATTCAGCTTCTAATGACTGTAAAGAGCTAAAATATCTCTGTAAATTATTGATTTTGAAGTGCATTATTTTCATCCCACGCCAAGAATTCAAATAAGAGTGTGATATAAGAAAATACAGGTCTTCACCTCCGCCCTGCTTTAGCAGTGATGTTTAATCAGAAATGCTGTCCCTATCAGATCAGATCACAGCCAGGTTTCCAGCAGATGATAAACATTTTTAAAATAAAGCAGCTTTATTTTGCTGTCGTAATTCTAGAATGTTGTCACTAAAGCTGAGCAAATTTTATTTGTCTTTCGCTCTCGTGGCTTCCCTGCTTACAGGAGAAGAAAGAGATTTTAATACTAAAGAGAACGGTAAAGTAGCAGTGAAAAGCATTCTCCTGGCAACAACTGAAAGTGTTTTAAAGACAGACCCCATGGAATGCTCCTATTTTTATCCTGCAAGTCTTCTCTGACACTATCTCACAGTTTGAATCTAAGGAGCCACAAAGCACTTGAAAAGAACTTTGCCCAGCTTTAGGAAAAAAAAAATAAAAAAGATACTTTGAAAACAGAAAAATCATCTCTTTTTTCTTTTTTTTTTTTTTTTTTTTTTTTTTTTTTTTTTTTTTTTTTTTTGTTAAAGAGCACTTGAAATATAACTGCTGACAAATCACAACAGCAGCCCACAAAAAAGCCAGTGCTTAGCAGTGGCTGCTAATCTGTGACGAGGGACAATAAAAAGAGAAAGTCGCTTTTCAGAGGAGGTGGCTGCGCCTCTGATGCCCCGTGTGCTGCTTTCCTCCTGTGCTCTCTGCAGTTTGCTGATCTCACCAGAATCCATCCAGAGCTGGAACGGGGCACAGCCAAACCCAGAGCCCCGAGTCCCAGTGCAGAGGATCCACACCGGGCTGACACTTCTCTCAAGCCAAACACTGATGGGGAACGGGAAAAGGCTCGGGGCAAAATTGTTAGGAAGGTGAAATCTCCAAAATGTTACTCTGAGCTCAGTACGAGCCAGCAAAGGCACACACTTGGCCCCAGGCACTGCAGGTGAGACACATACCCTGCTCCCAAGGAGTGTCCCAGGAACATCAGGAGCCAGGAGCAGGCAGGGATTCCAGCTTCAGCTCACAGGAATTTCTAATGCTGGGTCATCCAAATATGAACCCTCTTAAAATCATTTCGAGGAAGCAAAGGAAAAAATAAAAACTATCTTGAAATTGCCTTAAGAAGCAAAAACAATTTGCTTCAGTCATGGCCTGCCAGAAGCGATTTGCCCAGGTTCAATGGCTGGAAGTCTGTTTCACTCATTTATGCTCCCTTTGCCACAGCAATTGATGTCAAGTGTGAGCCATTGGAAAGTTTAGAAAGGCAGCAAACAAGCTGTAAACAAGTGACTGAGGGAGAGGGAAATGTTTTATGGCTGGCAGCTTGCACCAGGTTGGAGTGTGGTGTTCGGGAGTGCAGCGCAGTCACAGTGTACACTGATTTATCGTGTTTATGGCAGCAATATTAGATGAGTGTGCAGTGGAAAGGAGTGTCAGCCCTGCATTCCAATCGCTGTGCCGTGCTCCATCCGTGTGATTTACAGGAAAACACATTCTGTCATCAAGCTTCTTTCACTTTTTCCTTTTTTCTCTTTAGGAAATCTGACTTGAGTTCTGTGTTAAATGATGATTGCTCACAAACTGGAAAGGGTGAACAATTGCGACTGCAACAGAAGCTGAAACCCTCGGGGACTTATAATTTTATTTTTGGTATGAAACAATTTCACTTTTAGATGGATGTGCACAACTTGTAAGAAGAGAAGGAAACAAGGAACATGAGAAATGGAGGAGCTGAAACACAATAGGATCCAATATTCTGTGCTTTTGATCAAAACAAAGATGAATAATCCGGAACCAAGGGGCAACATTAGCTTGCAGCAGGCAGTGTTATTAATGGAGCTAAATAAATTGCTGAACAAAAGGCATCCCCATGATAAACTGCAGGTAAATCATAAAACCAGAACTGCTTGGTTTATTAATTGGAGGCATTTTTATTTGGTTTTCCAGGCCATTGGCTTCTCTGAGATTCTCTTTTGGAATATTTTGAAGTGTATAGTCCAAATTTTAGCGTGCTGAGTGGCCATGAAGTCAAGGACATCCATGCTTATGAAGAGAGGAAGGTCTCTCTAGCTAAGGGCAAACAAAGGCTAAACAGAGGAGCCTGATCATGGATTCTTTCATCAGTAACAGATGAGCTCCACGAAAGGAACCAGAAAAACAGCTTGGAACCACTTCCTACTCAGCAGGAAAATCATGGAGAGGAGAGGAGAGGAGAGGAGAGGAGAGGAGAGGAGAGGAGAGGAGAGGAGAGGAGAGAAGAGAAGAGAAGAGA
>VZUI01042891.1:0-79454 GCA_013401135.1 Cettia cetti
ACGGGCAGCTGCTGCCGGGGCTTTTCCTGCCCTCCTCCGCTGTGATCCAGCCCAAGCACGGCTGGGTCGCTCCCCCGGGCAGCGGGGCCTGGGCCGGCCCGTGCGGCCACCGCCACACGGCGTTACCCGCCACCCGGAGAGAAAGAGGGCGGCCCCAACACATCCTGAGCTTTATATAGTGTATTTACAAAAAAATCTCATGCTCTTTTCCAGGTGGTCAAACTACATGCCAATAGCCAGGAACTGGCCTCTGATAGGCCTGTCCTTTTTCAAAGGAATCCAAAAGGTCGTTACAGGGAGGTATTCCATATTTCTTCAACTGGGAAAAATCAAACTGTGCTAACCCATAACATTTGGTTAATAAACAAGTCCAGAAGTTCCTGGCTGTTAGGGAGCCAGGCTGCCCACTTAGTACCTAACAGGGGAAACTGATCTGTCAGGAAGTCATTCCTGATGGGCAGAGATCAATCCTTCTGCTTTCCTCAGGCTCCTGATCCAGGCTGGGTTTAATTTGAACGTCCAGGACAATGATGGCTGGACTCCGCTCCATGCTGCTGCTCACTGGGGGGTGAAGGAAGCCTGTTCCATCTTGGCTGAGGCTCTGTGTGACATGGACATCAGGAACAAGCTGGTCAGTACACAACTAATGCACGGTATTCTGTTGCCTGCTTCATGATCATGGAATCATAGAACCCCAGAACTGATTTGGGTTTGGAGGAACCTTAAAGCTCATCTCATTCCATACCCTGCCATGGGCAGGGACATTTTCCACTGTCCCAGACTGCTCCAGGCCCCATCCAGCCAGGCCTTGGACACTTCCAGGGATGGGGCAGCCACAGCTGCTCTGGACACCCTGTGCCAGGGCCTTCCCATCCTCACAGTCAAAAATTCCTTCCTAGTATCCCACCTATCCCTGCCCTCTGGCAGTGGGAAGCCATTCCCCCTTGTCTTGTCCCTCCAGGCCCTTGTCCAAAGTCCCTCTTCAGCACTCCTGGAGCCCCTTTAGGCCCTGCAAGGGGCTCTGAGGAGCTTTGTCTTCTCCAGGCTGAACACTCCTAGCTCTCCCAACCAGGTTCCAGAGCACAGCGGCTCCAGCCCTGCAGTCAGTTTATTGGTCTCCTCTGGATTCTTTCCAGCAGGTCTATGTCTGTCCTGAGATGGGAGCTTCAGAGCTGGACACAGAGATTCAGGTGGGGTCTCGTAAGAGATCCAACATCATGGTCCATCTTCATGACAGTGATAGCAGTTCTCCTTCCCTGTGCACTGGATAATTTAAATACACGAGTAAATGAAGAATCTTGACTTGCAGAAGGCAGAAAAAAATTCAGATATTACAGGAAATGTGACCTGATTAAACTTCTAAGACTGAGCTTGTAAGAACGGCTGGGGGCTGATCTGTACCATCCTGTGTTAGTGTAACCCTGAGAAATCAAATGGCAGCAAAGAGACAGTCTTGGAGTGCAAAATAATATACTAATATTAAGGTATAAGGCACAGAAAAACGAGTGAGTCCATGAGAAACTGGCAGCCTTAAATCCTCCCTGTTCTATGTATTGGTAATAAAGAAGGAAATTGAAGATTTGTGAGACATGAGTGAAGAAAAATAGGATGGAAGGGGAGGAGTAAAGCCATTTCTCTTCCTTTCTAATAGTTGCAGGTTTTTCCTTGAAGAGCCCTTGGATTTTCAAAAGCTTGGCCAGGGTGCTCTTGGTATTCCCATTCCCTGCTGGGATGTTCACACTGGTCTCTGAGCTGCGTCCCTGGACCAGGGTCAGGTGTGCTGTGGCAGCCTCTGGGGGTGGAGAGAAGGTTGGATGTGCTTGGAGGAGCACCAGGGGATGAAGGCAAGTGGGAGGATGTGATGTGTGTTCAAGTGCATCCAGCTGTGCTGGAAACTGCTGGAACACAGATGCCCCATGTGGAGCCCTTTCAGCCTGGTGAGCTCTTTGGCACCCAAAATATGGGGAATCTTTTCTGTTTAAATGCCATCAGGTGCTTTTCCAAAGTGTTCAGGATGTGTATGGGCTCTTGAATTGTGCCGTACTTGAAAAGGAACAGCCACAGTTGTATTTGTTGCATTAGCTGCTCCTTCCAATCCAGAATTTTCTCCTTGTTGGATCAGATGGACAAGGCTACCTTTTATTTTTTGACCTATAGCTGTCAGGTTTCAGCTTTTTAATGAAAATGGCATTTAGAGCTTTAGTTATGGTGAAAATATAACCAATTTCTTGGTTTGTGCCCTAGGGTATATTCCTGGTTTGTTTTAGTTTATAAATGCCCATGGATGTGGAAATCGGTCCCATATTTTTTGGTTTGCTGGCAGACTTTCAGAATGTTTAAATACATGATGATAAAGTAACACAGAAACAGGAATATCCTGAGCTGGAAGGGATCCACAAGGACCTTCAGTCCCACCTCTGGCTCTGCACAGACAGCCAAATAATCCCATCCTGTGCATCCCTGGGAGAGTTGTCCAAACACTCTAGGAGCTCTGGCAGCCTTTGGGCTGTGCCCATTCCCTGGGGAGCCTGGGCAGTGCCTAGCACCCTCTGGGGGAAGAACCTTTTCCTGATATCCAACATTAGAAAGGGTTGATCACATTCCCTCTCAGTACAAGAGTGTCCTTTTTAGAAACTTGGAAACTCAAGCATAGTCCTGGCTGTTGGATTTGGGCAGCAGCAACCAGGGAGCTGCACTGCCCTGGTAAAAGTTGCTCACTGAACTTAAACATTATCTTAGAGATCTTTTGAAGCCAAGATAATTCTGTGATTCCATGATCACTGTCACATGGATTTCCTTGCTCTGGAGTGAAGCAGAGTGTCATTCACTATTTGGTGAGGGAGGATGTGGAGCATATGCACTGGTAAATAGCTGTTCTTGGAATATTACTACTGTGCCATCTCAGATAATTCTCTTGTGTTCTCTCATTGCACCAGGGCCAGACACCCTTTGACGTTGCTGATGAGGGGCTTGTGGAGCATTTAGAAATGCTGCAGAAAAAGCAGACTGTGGTGAGTTTCTGGAGATCGTTTTCCACCTCGCCTCGTTTTCCTCCCTCTTTACACACAGGTGTTCTCCTAGACGTATGGTGCCAGCAGATGCAGGAAGCTGAGGCTCAACTATTTTCTTTAGTTACTCATTCGCAATCTTTAATCACAGCAATATTTTTAATAGCTAGAAATCTAGAAATCTGGATGACTGCAGCAAGGAGGTTAGTAGTGTGATGGCATGCAGAGTTATGGGAAATGTTAAGGAATTTGTGTTCATCTTTGTATTTATTATTCTTCCACAGTTGCTTTGTTGGCTGGCAGGCTCTCTAGCATCAAACTGCTCTGTTTCTAATGAGTGATTACCCAAGTCAGCTTTGTGTTTGCAACCAGGGAAATACATTGTCAGGGTTGAGAAGGAGATCTGTTACCATGTCTGTTTTTCTTACAATAGGGAGGTTTTGGATTGAGGAAGAAGAAATTATAAATTTCAGGGAATTCTGGACTGATAAAATGGGTGGATTCAAAACCATATTAAATTGCCATTTCATAGTGCAGTGGAGATACTGGAAGGGTTTATAAGCTAAAAGTTGACATAAAAATATAAAAGTAAAATATATCTTGCTCAAAGTAAGGGCAGTTGTCGAGCCAGAAAGTTGGGTTTGGATTGAATTTTTTCCTGTTTTATCTAGTCCACTCAATTATCTCATTTGGGTGCTTCTGAAAAACAAGCTAACTCTCTTCCAAAAAGAACTAAAAATCTGTAGGTATCACTTAAAACATTGGGTTCAGAAACAGACAGAATGGGAACACTGCTGATAAACCCCAGGAAAGGATTTTCAGGAACTGACAATGTGGGTGGTTAAAACTCCAGCTCTGATCACAACACAGCAGCTGCCATCCTCAAATAGCAGCCTTAGCATACACAAGAACTTCTTAAAAATTAATCAGCTTCTCCCTAAATGAGGTATTGATAAATACTATCAGGGTTGTGTTTTGGATTCCCCTCTCTCACTACCCAGGATTTTGCAGATAACTGCACTTCTGGAAAGAAAAGAAAAAGAATTTTTTGGGTGACTACTCACCCATTTTTAGGGCTGCTTTGCAGGGGCTGCAACCCCCCTGTTCTCTATATAGAAGCACTATATAAAGGCCTTCTCCATTTATTTAGTCAGCATAGAACTGGGTAGAAGAATCAAGATTTTATCACGCTTGTTTTTTTAGTGGACATGATTTTTTAGTGGAAAAGCTAGTTTATCATGTGTTTATCATGTGCCATTTTTATCACTTAAAAATAGAAAACTTATATTTGTTAAGGATATAACAGGCAGTTCCATGACATTATTTCTCTTCCAAAATGGCTTTCAAATCAGATATTTCTTTTCAGTCTAAAGCGGAACACTGTGCCACCCTTGCTAAAAGATGTGCTGCCATTATTGGAAAGCAGGGGGGATTTTTGTTTGCTGGAAGAACTAATTTGGTTTGGGTTTGGATTTTTTTCCCAGTTACTGAATTACTTGTGAATGGAGCAGGCTGTTTCCTGTACTTCCCTTTGCTGTGCTCCAGCAGTTTGGTCAGTTTAACAATGTTGTACCCCAGATTTTTGCTCTTTACTGGAATGCAGCTTTTCCCACTTCACAGGATGCCCAGAAAGCTGTGGCTGCCCTGTGCCTGGAAGTGTCTAAGGCCAGGTTGAACAGGTCTTGGAGCAGCCTGGGCTGGTGGAAGGTGTTCCTGCCCATGGCAGGGCCTGGGTCTGAATGAGCTTTAAGATCCCTTCCAACCCAAGTAATTCTGGGATTCTGTGATTCAGAATTTACAGTGCTTTTACTTCCCTTGCCTGATGTCAACTGCTGTCAGAAGAAAAAGAATAATCTGGTGAGCCATGAGACAACTAAGTCAGCCTTACACTGAGCCCCTAACTACCATCTCTCCTTCTGCCTCAGCTGTTTCTGTGCTTCTCAAAGGTACTAAAACAATTTTTGGTTATTGTTTTGTCCATTGATGGTGGTAAAATTAATATTGCTGCTCTCAAGACAAAATCTTTCAATTTCTATATGATCCCAGGTATTCTCATGCAATGACTTTGTGCATATGAGAGATTTTAGAAGTGACCCATCCTCACAGGAGTTCCCTGGTTGCCTGTACAGGGCAGACTTGAATACTTTCCTCTGACAGCAAGTAAATAGCCACAAAGGCAGCAAATTTCCAGTTGACTCTAGCCTGATTTCATGGACACACACGTGGACGGACCTCCAGCAGAATCCCAGAATGGTTTGGGCTGGAAGCAACCTTAAAGCTCATCCAGTCCCACCTCCTGCCATGGGAGGGACACCTTCCACTATCTCAAGTTGCTCCAAGCCCCGTCCAACCTGACCTTGGACACTTCAGGGATGGGGGAACCCACTTCCTCTCTGGGCAGCAGTCAAGGTTTGTCCCTGGTCTCAGCAAGGGCAGCTGCAGGTGCCTTCAAAGGTTTTATTAAATGTCAGCTGCATTCCAAGGACATGTTGGATGCTGTGCCCTGGTGGAGCTCCAGTCCAAGGCTCACAGTGCCGTTGCAGATGTGCTGCTGTTCAAGTGCCTTCTTACACAACTGCAGTGGTTTGGTCTAACGAGGCTGGGCTGACTTTGTGCTGTGGTGCTGACTGGGTTATGCTGATGGGTCTGGTTAATGTCTGTCCTCATTCTCTCTCTCTCCCATCTTCCTGGACTTTTTAATAGCTGCGAAGTGAGAAGGAGACAAGAAATAAGCTGATTGAAGCTGACATGAATGGGAAGCCTCAAAACAGACTCTTCACCAAGTAAGTCTCTCCCTCTTAGTTGCAAAGAAACTGCCCAGAAGGTAATGGGAGAGAAGCTCCATCTTCCACAGCCAGCTGGCCTCAGCTGGGTCAGAAACAATTCTCTGCTGTTTATTTCATGCATTTTTTTTTTAATCTGAGCACTCTCAAATACAGTTTTAGTTGTGTCTTAACATACCCAGTGAGTGGTGGAATGAGTTTGGGTTGGTGTTTGGTTCTCCAGCTCCTGCTGTGGCTGAGAATTGATCAGATCTTTGGGCTGAGAACTGCACCTTTTAGTTGCACAGAACCCTCCCGCCCAACTGCTGTGTTGTGTGGCACTAGAAAAGCAGGGATCACATTTTTGTGGATGGAAAAATGCTTGCAGCATTAGAAAATGTGAGACTGGCAGTGGAATTCGTGGCAAATTGGCCGTGATGGAAGTGCTGGATTGTTCAGTCTGTAGATGGATTTTATCCTTCACTTGTTCTGTATGTAGTAAATCATGTCTGTGTGCTCCTGAGAATTACAACCCAGATAACTTGCTTGCCTAGTCCTAAAACTTTCCTATTTTGCAGCAAAGAGAAGATTCTTTATGAGGAAGATACGTTGAAGTCCATGGAAACTGAGGAAGAGAACAAGGACTCAAGCAGTTCTAGTTCTGAAGAGGAAGAAGCTGAAGATGAAGTTTCAGAATCGGATGCTGAAAAGGAGTCAGGTAAGACTTATTAAGCCTTGGATTTAATAACTAGCCTAACTATTATCATTATTAATCTTGTTCTTGTTCTTGTTATTAATTACATAATTAGTTGTTAAGGACATGCTGAAAGTTTTACTTCCAGTGTATATGTACAGAATTAGGAGAAATATGAAGCTACTGTGCTAAAAAAGCAGCTTCAAATGCTGACTCCCAGGTCAGCATGGTTATTTTAAAAAAATCCTTCACATCCTATTTTAATTTCTGCTTCCATCTCACATATATTGAAGATAACACACAATCCATAGCTTGTTCTTAAACAGGGTTTTTTTTTCTTGTTGGCCCAGTTCAAGAAGAATCCTTCAGGTACTGCAGGATGGTAGGGAAGCAGGTGAAGGTGTAGGGAGACAATAGCCTGTTGTGTTCAGATCAGTCTGAAAAGAAGGGCTGAAGCTGTTCTAGGTGATTATAGAGGTGAGGAACTTCTGTTTCCCAGGCTGTGATGAATAGTGATTGCAAGAAATAATGGAAAATAAGGATTAAGTACACAGTCACAGTAGCATTTACATTATAGTATATTGCTGGTATCTTACTCCCATTCCTTTTCCATAATTTCTGTGGCTTCCTTAATTAGTTTTAAATGTGTTTACGTGCAGCACAGAAAGTTTAAATACAGATACTTAATTTTACAGTAAGGCAGAACTTACTTGTGCTTAATATTCTGCAAACACAGACGGATCTTGGACTATGATGTCTTTAATGGTTAAACTACTTTTAACATCAACTTACTTGGTCTATATCCAATATACTAAGAAATAGATCCTGAGTGTGTAGTTTACAGTTTTGTTGTGCTTCTGAGCCAGTGAAATTGTCACCTGTGTTAGGATTGTATCAGTTAATGCTGTTGGGGCAGGGTGGGAGGGGTGGAAAATCCTGGCTGGGTTCTGCTGAGCTACTGCTGCGCCAGCTGGGTGGGCATGGCAGTAACACAGGGAAACTATCTTGGGGCTTTTTAATCAAGCAAGGCTAGTGGACATGTCAGTGGTAGAAAGAGGCATGCAGTACAGGTCACATATATTTTCTCCATGAATCAGGGGTTTACCCTGATAATATACATATTTTTATAAATATAAATTATATCTATCTAGCTGGGTGCCGGTGTTTGTAATCCTTGTAAACATGGTGGTAGTTTGACCAAAACAACTCAAATGTTTGCACACCTATAAGACCTCAAACTGTGGGATTTAAATGAGTCAGGAACAACCTAAGATCCTTCAGCAAGGAAAGGTCTCTAGCACTCAGCATTAAATTTTGTGTAAAGCCAGAACAGGTCGACTTATTGCGTTAATTCACTGAGCAAAGCACATTGTAGGAGTCTTATGTCAAACCACCGAACCTAATAGAAATGGAAAACAAGAAGCATTTAGGTAATGATTCAGCGTCAGGCTTTGTTACCTGTATGCTCCTTTCCTGGGAAGTTTATTGGTCCTTGGAGAAATTTCCATCAGAACTGAAACCTCACCTTGTAAACTTCTGAAATCTCTGGTAAAATGAGTGTGGACTTGCCCATCTGAATGGAGACACAGCTATCACTTCCTGCATATGTCACTGGTGGGTCACATCTTTGGTACTCTTTTAAAAGCAAGATTCTGTAAGGTAACAGCATCAGCCCACATTATAGCAGGACTCCAAAGAGAAGTAGGATTTTTCATTTTGGCAATGAAAATAATAAATGTCACAGTATTACTGATTTCAGAGACAAACTCTGGTATTCCTGGGCTGATCCCCCAGCGTGGGCAGCAGGGCAGGAGGAGATTCTGCCCCTATGCCCTGCTCAGATGAGACCCCCACCTGCAGAGCTGCCTCCAGCACTGGGGTTCCAGCACAGGAATGACGTGGAGCTGCTGCAGCGAGTCCAGAGGAGGTACCGGAATGATCAGAGGGATGGAGCAGCTCAGCTGGGAGGAAAGGCTGGGACAACTGGGATTGCTCAGCCTGGAGAAGAGAAGATTTGGGGTGACCTCATTGTGACCTCCCAGGACCTGAAGGGAGCTGGCAAGGAAGATGAAGAGAGATGTTTATAAGGGCATGGAGTGACAGAACGAAGGGAAATGGCTTAAAATTGACAGAGAATAGGCTTAGATAGGATATTAGGAAAAGTGAGAGTGGGGAGGCCCTGGCATAGGCTGTCCAGAGAAGCTGTCCCATCCCTGGAAGTGCCGAAGGCCTGGTTGGACAGGGCTTGGAGCAACCTGGGAGAGTGGAAGGTGTCCTGTGCATGGCAGGGTGTAAAATGAGATGGACCTTAAGGTTCCTTGCAGTTCAAACCAATCTATGGTTCTGTGTTTATCTGGTCAACATTTACATGCTTGGATTGTACAGGAGGTATGGGTATGAAAACAGAAATATTATTCCCTTATTCCTCCTCATTTTCTGTAATATTCTCATACCTTTATCATTCTGAGCAGTGCTGGGCACATGGATTATGACTGTTGTTCTAAAGTGCTCAAAGTCCAGATTAAAAAAAAAATTCTGAGTGATCTTTTTAAACCTAAAAATTCCAATCCCTTTGGTAGCTGAGCATAAGGCAGGATGTGTAGAAGTTGGCAGTGTAACACACAAGTTTATTTTGAGGTGTGTTTTGAATAGTCTCAGGTTGCAATTAATTTGTTGAATTTGCAGAGACTGTGGGAGGAAGAAATTGGATGAGGGAAGCAGTAAAATTGTTGGAAAGCTTCAGAGTAGTATGTTTCTTATAATCTGTAAGAAATTTGTGTTCTTCAGACAAAAGAAGCTAAGGGCATTAATGTCACTTTATTCATTTTGAAGACAATTAATTTGGCATTGACCTCTTGTAAACAAGAGAAGGATCAATATAAAATTCTATGGTGATTATCTGTGCTGGGAACCATGGAAGCTTTTAGTGTTGTTTTGTTTAAAAAACAACCAAACAAAAACCCTTATCCAAAAGCCCTTACAAAAAAGGAATTAGGAACCTAAATTTTTACTCTTACCAAATTTATTTTGAGGAGGCTGAATTAATCCTCTCCAGTTTCTCTTGTCTGGCATTCATAATGTTTATTGCTGAAATTTTGGTAGAATAAAATGTGGCACACTGCCCAAGCCAGCGCTGCCAGCACAAAGTCCCTCTGCCTGTCCCTCTTCCGAAGTCAACTGCTCCCAGTCACACTGTTCACAGTTAGGTCTTCCCAACCTGTCATTAGCACTTTAGCCTGTGCCCTTCTAATTAGGCTTGACATTAAAAGCTGACCTATGTGCTATAAACTTCCAGAACAAGCTCCCAGTGCCCATCTAGCCCAGCCTGGAGACCTGCTGCCACCTTCCCTCCCTTTGGTGCCCTGTGTTTTACAGGCCTCAATCACAAGAATGAGCAGTGGTGAGCAAATGGCAGCGCGTCCTTCCTCATCCATGGGCATTTCCATGGACTTGGATACCAAACATGGCAGGCTGGGTCTGTGAGGAGGAATGGGGGATCTCTTGCCCCTTCCCCTGGGGTGGGTGAAAATGTACCTGACGGTTGAGCCCCAGAACTGAAATCTGCTGCTTCACAGAGAGGGAAAAGTGGCTGAGAATCCATTCTTAAGCAGACCCAAGGGAACTGCTGGAGCTGTGCCAGAAGAGATTTAGGCTGGATATCAGGGAAAGGTTCTTCCCCCAGAAGGTGCTGGGCACTGCCCAGGCCCCCAGGGAATGGGTACAGTCCTGAGGCTGCCAGAGCTCCAGGAGCCTTTGGACAACACTCTCAGGGATGCATAGGGTGAGATTGTTGGGGTGTCTGTGCTGGGCCAGGGGTTGGACTGCATGATTCCTGTGAGTCCCTTTCAGCTCAGGAGATTCCACGATTCTGTCTTTGTCTCTAGTTCAGGCTCTGTCAGTCCTGCTAACTTCCTGTTATTTTAAAATGTTTTTCTTGGCTTGGTCTTCTCTGTGTTCTGTGTCCTTTGAATCCTTATTTTTCTAGTACTGAGAATATTTGTTACAGAAAGATTGATCTTCATGCTCCGAGGTGCCATCCCCCTGATGCTCCATCCCAAACGACTCCAAATGTGTAACAGCAGATTTTTATTCCCTGCATATACATTATTTGCTGGGACTGTTGGGGTGCTTATGCTAAAAATTACTTAATTTTTTTCCAAGCCGTGACTGTGTGAGCACTCATAGCTATAAGGAAAGCTTTGATTGGTGGGTGTAGGTAGAGAATTTCTAAGGCAGGTTCCATGTGCCTGGGTTTATGGTGAATAGTCTGTCTCTAGCCTGTGCTCTCCTGTCAGATGAACCTACTGCCTGAGTCACACTTTCTGCTTACTCTCTCCCTGGTAATGTCTGGTGGATGATCTTCTGTCAAGCATGTACATAGATACAAAAGATAAATGTGATACTGGACAGCTGCACTTATCTAACAAGCAGGGAGCCAGCTGTGAGCTTGGACAAGGGTTGCTTGGCTTGCTTGGAGCCCAAGTAAGGTCTTTTGTTGGGCAGCAGCCCTAGCTTCCCATAGAAAAAGGGATGTTGCTGCAGAAGACCAGAAATTCTGCCCAGCAGCACAAGCAAGTGCAGAGAACTGTGGGTGAAACGCAGCACTGAGCACTCAGGGCTCGGGGCCGTACCACACTTTTGCTACGGCAGGAACAGCATGTGCCCCATTTTATCCCAAGATTTACAAGGGAAGAAATTCCCAGACAGGAAACAAAAATGTGAAAAACAAAAAACATGTGTGTCCTCTTTATGGTGTTTTCTGCAAAAATTTTGCTTGTCTGTGAGGATCAAGTACAAAAGCTTTGCCTGGCAAATGTATCCATGCTATTCTTTAGGAAGTGGGAAGCTCCTTGCAGAAAACCCTGACATCTGACAGTGCAGAAGGCACTGGCATCTGTGTTCAAGATCTGATTCAAGGAGATTAAGATCACACAGCACTGGAGTGCAAGCCACACTCGGTGTAAAGAAGGGCCTCGGAAAGTGCAATACTGAAACATTTGGTTTCTCTTCTTGTTTAAAATTGTAGAGAGAAAGGAAGAGCCCTTTGCCAACCACTCCAGCCGCGAATCCAGGCCCAGCATCACTGAGCAAATGCCACCACCCGAGCCCAACTCCTTCACTGCATCTGCCAGAAGAGTAAGTGAATTTGGAATCAATGGGGACTCCAACAGTGCTCAGAAGCAGAAGGTGTTGCTGGGAGATAGATGCTCTGAAACCAGTCTTCAGAGGATTTTAAGGCTTGAATTTAGAAAAGCTTGGTAGTATGAAATTCCAATAAAGATGTGTATTAACAGCAGTGTAGGGACAATACAGTTCTTCTTGAATCTCTGATCCTCCAAAGCAAATTGTGGTGAAGAAACCCAGCCTGCAGCACATGCTCTGTGTGCTGTCAGTTCTGAGGGGGCTGGTGCCAATGTCTTCTCAGCAGATCTGTCACCAGAGCTGATTCCTGCCCGTATGTCAGTGGTGATTTTGGCACCATCATCCAAAGTGCCTCTTGACTTGCTAAAGCCAGTTGAGTCAGTGGTGTGATGTTATTGCCCAGCAAGCAGAGGGTAGTTTGCATGTGGCTAGCCAGCTGGGCTATAAAAGCTTTGAAAGGTGAAGTGGTCACTAAAATCTTACGTGAATCCTTCAGCTCTCAGATCACTCAGCTAGATGGCACCAGGAGACTTTGTTCGGCACAGGACTCCTGTCATGTGCTGCCGCTTTCTTTTTGCACCAGACTATGGAGAAAACAACACAAACACCTGGCCCAGGGCTGAAGCACTCGGTGCTTGTCAGAAAGAAATGTTTCTTGCTTAGTCACAATTTTTTTTTTTTTTCACATGTAACTGAGTGTAACCAAGATCAAATGAAACAGAGCTCCTCTGGGCATTGTTCAGCTCAGGCTGGCTTAGAAGGGGAACTGTTAGAAGTAGAAGGATGCTGGGAAGTGTGAGCACATCAGTTAACCTTTTCCCAGCTGCAGAGGTTTGGTCTCACTCCTTTGAGCTGTTTTACACAGAATAAGGATGTTAGAGTGTAGAAGCTGGCCTGTGAGCAGAGCAAATATTGATTTGACCTCAGTCACTGAGGCTTCTGCAGCTCCAGGAGCCTTTGGACAACACTCTCAGGGATGCACAGGCTGGGACTGTTGGGGTGTCTGTGCAGCTTCTTTACCTTGTCTCACCTGTTTGATTTTCTGTAATTCTCTTTGACAGATTGGGCTTTAGATTGTGTTTCCCTCTACTAGGAGAGTTATTAGTAATGTGCTCTTCCTGTGTTCAGAATTTGCAGATGGCAGCTTTTGCTGTGGTTTTGAGCAGTCTCTGAGGAAAGCATCAAAACTACATAAAAATGTAGTTAGAGCTGTGTAGCTCAGTAGATTGGCAGTGCTGGAGTGACGGAGTACAGATTAACTCTTTGCATCTACACTGAAATGACATGAGCTGAAAACATTGCTCAAATACTGCAGGGGTAGTTTCAGTTTGGCAGTCTTCAGACAGTGAGTCTGAGGGCAGAGCTCCTCAGTAGCTCCATTTATTCTGAATAATTTCAGATGGTTTGTGTCAGATTGAATATGGTAAAATAACGCTTAGATCAGCTTTGATCAAAAGCCTTGTCTGCCCTGTGTCCTGTCCAACGGTGACCATCAGAAGCTACTAGAGAACACAGTCTTGCAGAAATTCCCTCCCACATTCCAGCAATTGGCATTTCAGGGACTCACTGAACCTGGTGTATTTTTTGTCTTCCGTAGCCCCTGTTGAACTTTTCCTCTATGCAGTCACTTTTTGATTGGGATCCTCTAATGTCCAGTGGTAAAGAGTCCTTCAGCTTAGTCAAAAATTCTGTAAAGCTCCCTGTCCCTGTCCCATTAACCTACCACACAATGGGTTTGTTTGCTGTCCCTCGTTCCTTTGTGGTAAGGACCAAGGAGTAATTGTTCCTTACTCACCCCTCTGTGTGCCACTGAGGGTTTCATGTACCTTGGTCATATCTCAGCCTGGACACTACTGATATAATTAATATCTCCTCATGCAAAACCTCTCTTGCTGTACTCATTATTGCTGCCTTTCCCTGACCACTTCCCTTCCCCGCTGCTGCTGAGCCCTGGAGCTGAGCTGTGTGTGGTTCCAAAGGTATGATTGTACCCTGCAGTAACATAGAGCCACGGTGGTTGTGTGTTTTGTATTCTGTACTTTACCAATAGTTACCAATTTGTTTGCTTTATTTCCTGTACAACTTGGTGCTTAGCCCTGTACAAGTATCTCTTGTGATTCTCAGGCTCCGTTCTTGAATGGCAGTGGGCAGCCTTTTGAAGAACTTTGATAACTGTAGCCAAAGTCATACATTTAAGCACTTGTACATTGAAGCAGAAAGGCCCATTCTGTGCTATGCACAGTTACCTGCCCATGGAAGGGGTTTCTGCAAGGCTCAAGTCTAATGTCCTGTTCAAAGCAGGATTGAGCTCATGTCATGTTGCATTGTCCTACCTGAGCTCAGCTGAGTATTAAAAGGTATCTGAGGATGGAGATGCTCTACTCCCTTATTCCCTGTCCCAGTGCAGCTTCGCTCCTGCCAGGAGTTACGTCTCCATGTCAGCTGGGATTTCCCAAGTGGAAAGTTGTCTGTTCTCCTCCTTTCACTGTAGACTGTAGAGAAGATTGGTTCCGTGTCCTCTGTAAACCCACCCCCAAGCAGCAGAGCAACTAAATCCTTTCTTTGCCTTCCCTTTTCTATGCTAAACAATCCAAGTTTCCTCAGTCTCTTCCTTTACAGTGTTGTTGGCTGCAGCTCCCTGATGAACTCAATGGCTTCTCCTGGACTCCACTGGTGTGAGGGGTTTATTTGCAGCTAGTTCCGTAAGACCTGAGTACTTGTTTTTGGTTTTCTGCCTTTACTGAATAATTTCCCTTTCCGAAATGCGTGATAATAAAAGCTTCATTGTTCCTTGTATTCTTTCCTCAAAGCTGGAGGAGGGCATTGTGTAGGCAAAGACCTGCACAGTGACAGAAGATTCCTTTCATCCTCTGTCCTTGGGGATGAGGCACTACTGCAGTTTGCATCCCTGTGAGTTCACCTTGAGCTCTGTCCTGTAATTAAAATGAAGCAGGAAATAAGTAATTCTATCTTACAAGTCTAGCCCAGCAAAAACTGGGGCTTTTTGAAACGCTTTCTGAACTTATAGTGTGCCTTGCAGTGCTCTTCCTTTTTCCAAATGTCCTTGTTTCTCCTCCACAGTTCAGTTGGCTCAGCAAGTCAGACGAGCAAAAGGATGAGTCACCTTCATCATGGCGGCTGGGCCTGAGGAAGACTGGTAGCCACAACATGCTGAGTGAAGTTGCTGCCACACGTGAGGCACAGAGGGATAAAACTTCTATCTATCGTTCCTCATCTAGCCCTCGGATATCTGCACTGTTGGACAACAAGGAAAAGGTCTGGCTTTCAGCAAGGATGTTTTAGTGTATCCACTTCTCCCACAGGTGTAAACCTCTTTCTGTTTGAGTTATTGCTGGGGTTTGTATCCATAACAAATGTGGGTCCCTTTCAGTCTTACTTTCTTTTTATTTTGAAAAATATTTCCCTCTTATCAGTTGTTTCTCCAGAACTGGAATTTGGTGACCCTTTGGCCTAATTTCTGCTCAGGCCTCATTCCTGGAGCAGGCTGGCACTGGACAGGGGCTGCCAGTCTGGCACAGCCTGTTTTTTACCAGAAAATGTCCAATCCAGACAACAGCACATACCTGCAGTGGAGATTCTCCTTCCCTGTCATTTATATGGATTCCTCCTCCATCCACCAGCTGCATTTGTAAATCCCATGCCACGAATTCCGTAACTGTAACTTTTCTGGCCATGGGTAGATGCCTCATCCCTGGAGGTGTTCAAGGCCACCTTGGATGGAGCTCTGGTCTAGTGGACTAAAGATCCCTTCCATCTCAAACCATTCTCTGATTCTGTAATTGACAAGTTATTCTCTAAGTTAGAACATGCTTTATACACTACAGTGGTCATCAGGAAATCATTTCAAAACTGATACATCTCTGCTGTGGTATGTGTTGCCCAAGAAGTTGCCTTAAACCATCTGGTAGGAGAATGCTTTCTTAGTTGAAGAAATTTGAAAATGAATTTATTTGCCACTGAACATGCTGGAAGGATAAGAGATACGTAGCTGAAGTTCCTCTTTTGCTTCACCAGGACAGAGACAACAAGAGTTATCTTGCCACCATAGTCCCCAGAAGACTGAGCAGTACGAGTGATAGAGAAGAAAAAGAAAACAGGTGAGACTGGCTTAAGTTAATGCTCATCTTCCATCCTGTCAGTAGTACTCTTGGAATATAATTATTCTGTAGTCATGCTTTGTATATTTTCTCAGCAGTCTCAAGTACACTGGAATTCACATCAAGAGCCAGCTCTGTCTATAAAAGTTCTGGTATGTTGGTTTTCATTTTGGTGAGTAGGAATCAGCAGACTGGTTCCTCCACCCCGTATTCACGCAGGCACAGGCTCCATCCCAGCAACCAGATTTATGGATCCTTTTTCCTTTTAATATGCAAGTGCCTCATTTTGTAGCTGCCACCTGCACTTGTACTTGTCACTTGTCAGCAGTCACCTTCAGTCTCTTTGTTCACACCTCTGTCACTTGAGATTCACTTGAATTTGTGAACTCTCCCATGTAGGAACTGTTTCATTGCAGGGCTGTTTTTACAGTTGGTGTGTATAGATGCCCCTGGATGGAACCATGGTCTAAATGGTGTGTATATATCTAGGATTTCCACATGTATTTGAGGAGCTGGTCTCTGCAAGCAGCTTCTTTGGGGGCCTTCCAGTTCCTAAAGGGGCTCCCAGAGATCTGGAGAGGAACTTTGGGCAAGGACCTGGAGTGACAGGACAAGGGGAAATGACTTCCACTGCCAGATGGCAGAGTTAGATAGGATATTGGGAAGGAATTCTTCCCTGTGAGAGTGGGGAGGCCCTGGTACAGGTTGCCCAGAGAAGCTGCGGCTGCCCCATGCCTACAAGTGTCCAAGGCCAGGTTGGATGGGCTTGGAGCAACCTGAGCAAGTGGGAGGTGTCCCTGTCCATGACAGGTAGTAAGTCAGGATGAACTTTAAGATCCCTTCCAATCCTGGCCATTCTGTGGTTCAGTTTGTACTAGAAGGAGTAAAATTTGACCTTAGCATAATTTCCCTCTACTTCCCCAACAGAGGAGGAAAGGGACATGCAGAGCAATGGCTGTGAACTGTAATTGTCGGGCAGGAGTTGAGGCAGATGACACCCTGAGAGAATTTCAGTGCAGCTTGAGATTCTTTGCTGATCTTTTCTGGAAGCTCCCCACTGTGTTCTTGTTCACTCTGAGGCAGTCTCTGAGATCGAGATTTTAGCAGACAGTTTGTGTCTGTTAATCAGCTCAAGAAGGTTTGGCAGAGGCTGCTATCGAGTGGCACATCCCGCTGTAGGTGTTGACAGGTGTCCTTTTCTGGGTGGAGTGGGGAATGACTGAGACAACTGGCCTTCAGGAACAGATGGTGCCAGGCATGCTGTGTCGTACAGATTTTTTTCCAATATTCTTTCCTTTCAGAACATCTGGGTTTTCCTTTCTGGAACCCATAGATGCCTTGAGAGAGCATTCAGTCTGGACATTACAACTGAGAAATGAGAAATAATTGCAGGCTGATGGGAGAATGGATTAGTGCTGCATTGCAAGCTCCAGGTCCTGTCCAGCACCAGCAGAGAGCAGGATACGCTGCCAGAGTGTGCATTAGCATTAAGGAAAGAGCCCTGTTTTCAGATAACCAGGGTAAATAGGAATACTAGGAATTTCTTGATGAGTTGTCAAGTAGCTTTAGATACTGTAAATATTTCGTTTGCTGTTTTCTGCTTCATGATTTTTTGGTGGACCTGTAGTGCTGGGTTAACTGTTGGACTTAATGGTCTTAGAGGACTTTTCCAAGCCTAATGATTTTATGAAAGGATTCTCTGTGCTGAATTGCTTTTGTCCTTGCCTGGATACCTTGAAGAATAAAAGCTTCCCTGCAGTTCCAATATCTGCCCATTTATACCTTGTTATTTGATACAGACAGCAGTGAGAATATTAAATGAAACTATTTAGTATGTTAAATTGCTTTTATGGACAACATGAATTTCATTTGTAAGTTTTCTGACTAAAAAGGATCTTGTTCCTCTCTATGCAAAATATTACATCATCTGTTGTTCTGAAGTGAGCTGGCAAGAGCAGGAGCTGATGTTAAGGCCAGAACAGGTTTTTCTCTGAGCTATGTCACCTGAACAATGAAGCACTTAGGTGTAAGGGAAGGGGCTGTGTTGTGAAATTGTAAAGGAACCAAAAGCAGACTCAGTAGTTTTTCTAAGCAAAGCCTGTGCTCTGTCCTGCTTTAGAGAATCCGCTGTGAACCTGGTGCGGAGTGGCTCCTACACCCGGCAGCCATGGAGGGATGAGCCAAAGGGAAACGAAGCTCCCCACTCTGGTGCACCCACTACCTATGTATCCACCTACTTGAAAAGGTATGTCTAGGTCTGAGACAGACCCATGGGTTCTTAGGCAGTCAGAACCACTCTTAACATGCCTCCCACACCTCAGCCTCTTGCTTGTTGCCTTCTGCATCTTGTAACTGGCCTTGGGACCCCTTTCTGCGGAGAGCAGGAAAGAAAATTTACGGGTTTTGATATTTGTCATGCTAAATAGTGTTTTTAAAGGCTATAATTTTTATTAATTTGCAATATTCTGGACTGATTTTAAATACTCTTGTTCCCATAACTGAAATGCAATGTTTTCTCTGTTTAATGCTGGTGTTACAGTTAGAGAATAAAACCAAAATTGATCATAAAAACAGATTAATATAATAACAGTCCAAAAGCATTGTTCAGATAGCTCTTGGTGAGTAAGTTATAGCTTATTTCTAATTTTGGTTTATATTAGTCCATGTTTATGGTATTATGAGAAAGTGGCAGTGGTCTTGTGCATGATGTACAGCACTTGCTAAGGAGTAAAAGTGATGCTTCCACCGTTGTTTTGTAAGGCAGTAAGGAAGCAGTTTGTTCACATTGCGTGTGAAGTTGTAGAGGCTGATTACCAGTAAAGGAGGCAGGCAGAAGCAGGAAGTTCTGCAGTTCCAGGTAGAACTGTAACTGCAGTGTCCTGGACCCACTTGGGAGGCAGAGCCTCAGTGTCCTTGAGGTACCAGCTAATGGTTCTCTCTGAGTGAGCTGAAGCAAGGCCCTGCTCTGGTGAGGCAAATAGTGCATTACTGGGTTTTCATGTGAGCAGGAGGATCAGCAGTGCCAGCACCTCACCTTTATTTCAGCTAATACTGGAGACCATCAAAACAGCCTGTAATAAACTTGTCACCCTGCAGAGCCATTGTGTTTCTGCTAGAGGAAAACAGCAGCAATAGCTTAAGGTTTTAGATTAAGTTTCACCAGATTCTAGTCCCTGAACTAAATAACTGTCCTGAAGATGGAACAATTGTTTGAGATACTTGAGAAGAGGCAATTTGTTCCAGTGTTTATGCTGTAGAGGTAAGTGGGGCTCAAGGATATGTGTGACCAGTTGCTGACCACGTACAAATCGATTGCCACAAAAGGTGAAGCAGCCCCTGCAAGCAGAAGCCTTCTGCTCTGCTGATCCATTCTGCTGACTCCACAGCTATCCTGGGATGTGATGACAGCCCAGTCTCCATAGCTTGTCTATCTCTGAAGCTGGTCTGACAAGCTGCAGCTGATTACATTGGAAAACTTTTGCCCCTTGCAGCTGGCACACCTGTGCTGCTCCCTGAGCTGAGAGACAGCCCAGTCACCCCCAGGCAATCTCACAAACATTGCTGGTTTATCCCAGCTAATCCTGCACCAGATTTAGTGTTGCACTCACACAGTTTTACTGTATTTCCTTGGTTAAAGTGTTCAGAGAGTGGGCAAGGTTTAGGCTGCAGTGGGATGTCACTAGTACTGAGTTCTTGTCACAAAGCCTGAATTCTGGCCTTTCATAAGACAGTGGCTAGTTCACAAGCAGGTACAGAGAATAGCCTTGTCAGGTAGGAATAGATGTGCTTTTAAAGGAGAGATCAATGGGTTTGCATTTCATATACAAACAGTAAAACTATGATCAATTAGACCTTAATCCTATATAGTTTTCTGTAGGAGAACAAGAGAAATTGAATGTGATTGTATTGAACTTCTGATTTCTCCAGCCTTGTGCACATGCCCCTAAGATGAGGAGAGGAACCTGGTTGGACATAAGGATTTTGTCATTTCCAAGTATTAGCAAAACTCTGAACACAACTCCAGAAGGTGAAAGCTTCTTAGAGAGGAAGAATCCAAAGGAATATGACATGCTTGGATGTCACTGAGGGAATGACTGTGTACATCTGCAGCTCCCCTTTGCCTCAGCATTTGACTAACTGCCATAAAGATCACAGACTGGGTTGATTTGGGTTGGAAAGTACCTGAAGTCCCAACTCCTTCCACCCTCTGCTATGGGCAGGGACATGTTCCACTAACCTGGCCTTGGACACTTCCAGGAATGGGGCTGCCACAGCTTCTCTGGGCAGCCCGTGCCAGGGCTCCCCACCCTGGGGAACAATTCCTTCCCAATATCCCATCTAACCCTAGTTGTTCTTTAAGTGCTTAATGTGACCCCCCCAAACATAGAATGAACAACAGCAGTAGATCATCCTAAGATGGGGAAAAAGCTGCTTTAAAAAAAAAAAAAAAAAAAAAGGGACAAAATAATTTGCAGCAATGTTAAAAATGTTCTTCAGCTTTAGTTGAAGCAGATATTGATGCTCTCTCTATCATGGTACTGGCTGTTGTCCTGCTTTCTCTATGTCTACCACTGGCCCAGAAATCTACAGAACCCTGCTCTAATATCCTGGTGTCCATTTTAGTGTGTACTGGCCTTCAAAAATCCAGGTCATTTTGACTGGAAATTAAAAGATGTAGAGGAAAACTGGCATAGCAGGTTGGATTAGTTCAGCATCCTACCTCTGACATCAGCCAGAGGTGCTGTCTCCCAGAAAGGCCTCACACTGGTATGAAATTCTTCAGCCACACAGTTTCTCCCTCATTTCACATTTATGCATATACCTCCTTGCTGGTCTGGTCACATAAAAGCTGTTTCAGTGAGCCAGAACAACAGTCCCTGCAGCCCAGACTGTTTCTGACAGCAGCTGGCTTTGAAGGAGAAGTTGCAAAAGCTAGGATAACTTCAGAGCACTCTTCTACCTCCCACTCTCCTTAGTTCCAGCAATCAGGAATTTAGGAGCCAGGGGTTATATTTAACCATTATTCTGAATAGCCACCACTGTGGCCAACTTCTGTACCCAAATCCTAGTTTGATCTCTGCAATACACCATGGTTGGGTATTTAAAAATGTCGTTACATGCTTTATGAAAACGATTTTTATTACCACATGTGGATGCTTTTTAGGAGTGTGAAGGTTCTTAAATTAAAATTTTTTAATGCCTTTAAAGTATTTCTTTTAAGTCAGAAGTATTTCTTTTTATTGCTTTGAAATGTTGCTTTACATTTCATTGCTCATTCCCTGATGGTTCTGTTGTCATGATAATGTTGGAGAATGAAGAGCAGTGTGTCAGTGCCTTTTTTATTTCTAATGTTGAATTTTTCAGCATAACTTCATAGTCCTCCCTTTCACAGACTCCTATGGACCCAGCTGTTAATTAACAGGATTCCCTGGCTTACCTTTATATTGCAATTTTCTGGTCCTGTTCAGATCAAATGTGAACCATGGAGTAAACGCCTTGGAGTAAATCCTCACACTGTGCAATGCCACCCATGCAGGGGGACAGGCTGGGAGGTGGATTCTTGCAGAGGTGGCAGTGCCTTGGCTCCCTTGGGAGCAGGAGTGTGTTCCTGGTGCCCCAGCACCACATTTCTCTGCCTGTGTGTGTTGGAGCTGGCACAATACCATCCCTCTGCTCTCTTCCTTCATTCCTCCTTCTCTTTCCCTCTTATCCCCCACATCACTGCTCTCCCAGGCACCTGATGCTGCTTCCATCCTCCTCACCTTTTGGCTTGCCCTTCTGAAAGACAATCCTTGTCAAGGCTTTCTTGATAAGCCTCCTGCACCCTCCCTTCCTGACCATGTTCCTTCTCTCTCTTCCAGCCACCCTCGTGCCCCCAGCCTCTCTGCCTTGGGTTCTTCTAGGATGGTGCCACATCAACTCTGTACCTGCAGGGTTGCCACCGCCTTTTGCCCTGCTGATCCTCTCCTTCCTTCCCCAGACACAGGCTCCACTGGAATCCTCTCCTCAGAACATTCATTTATGCCACTCCACGGCCGCTTGCTCCACATGCCCACCCCAGCCAGGCTCCTCTTCCCACTCCCATCCTCCGCCCAGCCCATCTCCAGGGCTTGTGTTTTCCCTCTGGAGCAGAGAGCCAGGAAGGGAGGGACTTGCTTCCAACAGGACTATCTGCTCCTGCATGCTCCAGGCAGGGCCATCATGCCAGAGGAAGCTCTGTTCAGGCTCCAGTGGAGGTTGCTGCCTGGTGACAATGACTGGCTTGTTCCTGTGTGACCTGGATATGGCAGACAGCCATCGACTGAGGAGCCCAAAGGAGAGGTTCCCCCCTGTGGAGGCCTTCCAGGATGTTCTGTTGTCCCCTGTGGCTCCCTAAGGACCAGCTGCTGATGCTGGGTGGGCTGGGGGCCTTGGCATGTAAAACTGGCTTGTAAACTGGATGCCTGGGTGAACAGGACTGGATCCTTTCTGTGGCCTCCTGTCCTTGGCTGTGGTCCTGCCCCTTCCCAGTGCTATTTCAGCCTTAGGTTACTCTCTGGATTCTTACTCCTGAGTTGATTTCCTATTTCCTTCTGTTGTCCCTGGCTTTCCCTAAAACCTGCAGCTTTGTCCTGGCCTGCTGCTTTCCTCTAGGCCAGCTTTTATTCCTGTGCAACCAATTTGGTCCGTGTACCCTGCCATGGGAGCCATTAGGATGCAGAAGATGAGAGCCCACCTTCCTAGCCTGTGATCCTTCAGACAGTCCAGACTGACCAGTAGCAACCAGGCATGCCAGATGTTGGGAAAGGTGTGGCAGGGCCCTAGGACCCACTAGATTGCTCTGTGCAGACAGGGCTTGGGCATGTGCAAGAAGGAGACAGATTTCATCAAGTCTGTTCTTAGAGATACGCTGCTTTTCCCACTAGAATGGATTTTCTCTCCCCTTAGGCTAGATTTTCTTTGAAAAAGTGAAAGGGTCCATCCTTGTATAAGAGCCCTTCTGTCCTCCTCCTCTTTTGCATATCTTATCCAAAATATGAAAACAAACACAGTTCAGTATCTATCTTCAATAAGATTGGTTTTCAGGGCTTGCTTTAAACTAGTAAAATACTATTTCCCTTGCTCATTCTTGAATTTTTTTGGAGAGCTGTGGTAGCTGTTTTCTAGAAATACAGTTTGTACCAAACACGTCATAAAGAGAATTAAAGCCGGAACTGATCATCTTTGCCAAAACTTTGAGCCACTGGAAATAAGTTCTTAAAACTGGAGGTCCTGGACATCATCAGGGATGATGCTGCCAGACCAGCTTATGTCATTCTCTCCTTTCCTGCTTTAAGCATCCTCATCCTTGCATCCACCTTTCCCCAGGGCACAGGGTGCTCCATGTGCCCTACTTTCACTGCAGCAGGTTTTTTCCTTCCCTGATCCTCCCCAACTCACCCCCACACTGTTATTCTCTCTCTGGTACTGAGCAAGGCTTAGCTAAGCAGGGCTCTGCTGGCACTGGCCTGTGTGGGCAAATGGCGACAGCTCCGCCTCTCACTGATCTCCTTGCACACGTTTTGCTGCCATGTGGTACCTGCTCCCTTCCCAGCTGCCAGCCCAGCTGTGGGATTTGCTGTGGAATATTTACTGTGCTCTGAAGGACGTGATTTTGTGATGTTTTACAGTGCTTCATTTGGTAGAAGTAGTGACCTGAGCAGTCCCTACATTTCAGCCAGTTGCAGTCCATCTCTAGCTACCTCACCCACTGCCATTGGTTCATCTACCTCCCCGAGCACCCCGTGGCAACCTGTCTCTTGCTGTCCCACATCTCTCGGTGTGAACACTCCTGCTTCAGCCCGCCACAACACCAGGTAATGGCTCCCAGCGGAGATAACACTCTAAAAGTTCAGCGTTTGGGTTGGAAGTTCTGGAGTAGGTTAGGGATTTAAGGTGTGCTTCCACATGGGACGTGCTGATAAGTAATTCCAGAATGATAAACAATCCAGGATGGTGTTATTGGAGAGTTCCAGTGGTGGGTGTGACTGGCAGGCAGGTGACAGCCCGCAGTGTGTCCCTTGTGCCCTCTGTCCCTGTGACACAGCGTGTGCTCAAGCTGCCCTTTGGTGCTCAGTGGACAAGCTCTTGGAGTTCCTTTCTTCTACCTATTCACCAGGTACATTTTTCTGGTCATTTTTGCTACTAACAGGGATATGAAGGCGTTTAATTCTTCTCCCAAGTTTTGTAAAACTCATTTTACTGTGGCTGTTCTCTACAAGCACATGAGTGTAAAGCGAGGAGGATGAACTGTCCATGCTCCATTGAGGAGGCTGGGCTCGGTCAGCACTGGAGTTCACTTGCTTTGCTTTCCATATGTCTTCTCTATTTCAGAGACCCTTTCAGGCAACAAACTGATTCTGCTGTAGAGAAAAACGCAGAGGGCAGCTGTGTCAGCACCCCTCTAGGTGTAATCACAAACCGTGCTGTGCTCAGCACTGCCAACGGCACCGGGAATGCCGGGGCTGCCTCCGCCCCAGGGAAGGACCTCTCGGCTGAGGAGGCCAGGGAGCGCAGAAGGTCAGTGAGGAGCGGGCTCTGGTGGCCCCCTCTATGGGCAGCTGTCACGTGATGGTGATGGTGGGGATGTAACAACTGGTTTTTAGGTGCTCCTTGAAGTTCCCAGGCTGCTGTCCCTACTCTGTCTGAAGGTTTTGAACTGAATTATCACTGGCATGTAGGTTAAACTTAGTTTCATAATTTTCTACTTGTCTCTTCAGCATCTCAGCCTTTTTCTTCAGTACTAATCTCAGCTCCTAATCTCAGCCCAAACACAGTGTGTTTGCAGGGACACATAGCAGAGCAGCCACTCGCAGTGGGTCTGTAAAATGAATCCCATCCTAAAAAGACCATTGTACTTTGATACATTCAGATAAAATCTGTCCCTTTGATTCAGCTCAGTTGTGTTTACTTATGCCCTGATGGAGACATCTGTGCTGCACAGGTCCCCCAGATTTTGCAGTTAGTGGGAGAAAACAAACATTTCTGGGACGTGTAGGTGTGTGACACAGTAGGAGATGGACTCCAGCAGCAAGTATGACTGGAAAGGCCAGAGGCAGGAGACTGCCATGTGCAGCTGAGACCATTCCAGTAGTGGCAGCAGTGGTAATGACTGATTCCAGCTGGTGGTATCTCTTTCTTATCACATGGTGTTATTTTAAGACTGGGGAAATACAAACCTGGGGAGACAGAGCTCTTTTCAAAGGAACTTCACCCTATGCATTAGTTACAGAATATTAAATGATCCATATATTCTTCCTGCAAAAGATTAACTTTTACAAAATCTGTCTTTTCTAATGGCATCAGTGAAAGCAAATAGTAATAAATAAAATACAGTGATGAACTGGGTGTTTCTAACCAGCAGTGAGTTTATGTAAAGTATCTAGTGCTTGGATTCTTCCAAACTGTCATAGTGATTTATTGAAATACAACCTTTCGTGAGTGCAGATAGTGCTCTGACACATCTTAAATGGCCTTAATTGCCAAAGGATGGCAAAAGCAGTAATGGGAATTATCAGCCTACAAGACTAAAGGTGGTGGGGCCGAGCTGCTGCTCAGCTTCACCTGCAGCACATCCAAACAAGGTAGGCTGTGCTGTTGGGAAGTACTCAAACTTGTAATGGTGTTTGGGATTTTTTTTTTCCAGAGCTAGCACAGGGAGCACTTGGAAGGTATTAAAATGTTCTGGAGGAGCCATGTTCATCAAACTCTGTGCAGGGACAGTTTGCATTAGCCACTGCAGGGTATCTTTGGTGTGAAAACGCTTGGGTTAGCCCTGGAAGTGCCTCTGTGTGCTCCTGTTGCAGTTTCTGGAGGTCACTTGGCTAGGGGTCATTTGCAGTTGAATCGAGATGAGCTGTCAAAAGATACTGCCCTTGCCCACTGAGGTTGTGCAAGAAGACACAGTGAGTACTCTGCTCTCAGTTCTCGCTTCAGACCTTTCACAATGGTCTCCATTTTAGCAAGCCCAGAATAGAGTTGCAGAAGCAGATTTTTCCCTGCAGAAGTGGGCTGCTCAAAGTCCTCCCAGACTTCTGGCCCTGTCTGCACATAGAGAACTGGACTGGGATAGTTACTTGTAGATGCCCAAAGAGCATCCATTAATATTACTGCATTGGCATTTACTGCCAAATCTGTTTCTATAAATAATACAGAAGATCTGTTTGTCTCCTGCATTTTTATTAGAGAACCATCTCCTGTGAATTATGGTAAAGAGAAAACACCAGAAAATTCCTCCCACCTTTAATTGATGCTTTGAAACGACTGAGAGGAAAAAAGCTCAGAAATTATTTATTGTGCTCGTGGGGGAGGAAACCTTACTGATAAATGTACATCCTCACAGTGGGATAAAGTGACTGGGAGCTACCTGCACATTGGAACTAGGAAGCATGGACCCAGGGAGACAGGAGAAGTCACCTAGATGGGAAAAGCTTATTAGGGAAGGAGACCAATCCCAGTAAAATAAAAAGGTAAATGACAGACAGTTGTCAGGGCAGTGCTGTATGGCTTTCAGTTCCCAGCAGCAGCTGTTGCAGGAGTATTTGGGCTGCTTCAGTATTTCCAAAGCGCCAGCTTGCTCTTAGCAACAAAAACATAAACAGGCTGATCGTCTAATATTAGATCATAGGGATATCTCCGAACTTGTGGCCTTACAATTATGTATGTGAAGCCAAAAGGTTAAAGCAGAAGAAGCTGTTTAGGGCTGGGGATGAACTCCAGAGAGTGCTCTGGAGTGCTGCTTTTCATCCTATGGTGGCCAACAGGCCTTACCCTGCCCCACCACAGTGTTTGACCCATGGTGGTGCACCTTGTTTTCCAGCTGAATTGGTCAGGAAATGCTCCAGTAAATGCTGGAAAATAGTGTAAATTACAAGGGGGAGGAAAGAACAACCAGCAGAGGGACAGCAGAGCAAGGTCTGTTTGGCATGTGCAATGCTGCGTGGTGCCGGCTGGACCGTACCCAGTCAGTGCCGGGACTGGGGCCGGATGTCCCAGGGGTTTAGCTGCCACATGTGTTCCGTGTGTCCTGCTGCACATCCCAGCCTCCCAACACTGCCATGTGTGTTCTGTGTGTCCTGCTGCATATCCCAGCCTTCTGATGCTCCTCTGCAGCATTGCGGTGTGCTACTGCCATTAGCTGGAAATGTGCCATCTCCCACAGCCAGTGTTTGTGCCAGGCAGTTCCTTTTGGGTTTTTTTCTGTGATTTTTGGAGCTGCTGATGAACAGTGCTGTCTGGCTATTTGGATGATCTCCTGCCAAAAGCAAATTGTCTCCCATTGTCAGTGTGTTTGTCCGCTGAACTCAAACAGCCCTTGGCTCTACTGAGGGTGGATTTCAGCTGTGTGGATGCTGTGCCTACAGTACCTCACACAGACATCGTTCTTCCTGGTGCAGAACTAACAACTTCCTCATTTCTGCTGGGTGCCTATAGATGGTGGGGAGCGGGGGGTGCTGTTGGCTGGAGCCCAGTGCTGGGTTATCCACCTTCATCCAGGGTGACAGCGGCCTCTAGTGCCACCAAAAGTTCTTCTCGAAGTACTCTGCACCCTTGTCTGTGCAGGTTCAGTGCAGGGCTCTGGTCGTGGCTTCTCCCGGGGAGTGTTCTACACTGCAGCCCCCGCGAGAGTATTCCTGGTGTCACAGGTCCAGGCTGCTCAGAGCTCTGTCCCCTGGGCTTAGAAAGGGGCTGCAGGAGATCCTGTCATACTGGAATGGCACTTCAGCCATGAGATGGATATCTGTGCTGGAAGGAAAGTCTGGGAGATCTGGCTGAAGCTTTTTATACTTCATACTCTATGGAATTTTTGGTTCCCAGAACAGCTGGAAAGGTGACTGTGCAGCCCACAGCTGGCCTGTGGGGGTGAGACACGCTTTGCCTGAGAACTTCTGAAAGGCAAGTCTGTGCTCTCAGTTATGTGGCCACTTTAAAAGGACTCTTGAATTTGAAATCTCTCCTGGTTCAGCAAGAATTACGATTTAATTTTTTTTTACCTCCCTACCACTGTGTTTATACAACTGAATTCTGCCATTTGTGTGTTCTTCCTGTTCCTCAGGAAGGTTCCAGCAGGGTGGTTCCTGCACTTGCCATCAGACATGCTCTTTGAGACAGGAAACTCATCTCTCTCCTCTTTTTAATTTATTCTGACCAGTTTCTCACATAACTGCCCCATCCCTGGAGGTGTCAAAGGCCAGATTGGACAGGGCTTGTAGCAACCTGGTCTAGTGGGAGGTGCCCCTGCCCATGGCAGGGGGTGGAATTAGATGCACTTTAAGGTCCCTTCCAACCCAAACCATTCCATGATAAATTCCGAGTAGAAGCAAGGTGGACTTGTTTTCTGGGCAGCTTGGGGCTGGCAGCTCTGCCCAGCCCATGCCTTCTTGCCCTCTAAAGTCTCCGCTAGAAATGCTTTTCAGCTGAAGGAAATCCACTGACATGCCATGTAACTGTGTTTGACAAACACTTCTATTTCCTGCTTCATTCCCAAGAGGAATTTATTTTTCATTCTAAGGATCCAGCTGCTAATTATAGTAGCATATATTATTAATATATTAATAACTGAATCCTCCTCCATCAGCGCTGTTAGATGAACAATTTTTGGCAAGTTCTTTTACCTCGTGGTTCTTGTCCTGTGGGCATTCTGAGTGTGCCTCTTCTAGGAAGAGAATGGATGCATCAGCTGATATGTCCCTTAACCCTTATGATCTGGCAAATGGAATAAATGCCTGATCTCTGTGAAAGTTAAACTATGAGATTTGTATTCAAGGGGTATTTAAATGTTGCTTGGGAGGAGCTGGCAGAAAAGATTGTGAGCAACAGCTCTCTGCTACTGTTTTTAAAGAGCATTTGACTCAATAATCCTTATCACTGACTGATGTAAATCTGAATGGTCCTAATCTCCTGGGAAAGGTGCCTGGGGAAGCAGAGCAGTAGGATACTCATGCAAGGAGCTGCTACAAGGCAAGGGAAGGATTCCTGTCCACACTACACAGTGGACAACAAGAAGTTAAGAGGTTTCTCTCTCCTGTGAAGAACTGAACGATCATCTGGCACCTGCTGTGACAGCATTTCCCTGCCACTGCCTCTGCAGTTAATCACTTTCAGATAAAGTTGTCCCTTTTTGCAAAGGCTGCTGGTGCAGATGACGTGGGAGGGCAGGAATTCTGCTGGGCATGGGATTGTCCCTTTGGGAAGAGGCGAGACTGCTTCTGCTGGATCAGAAATCAGGCTGCATTTTTATTTGGAGTAAGGTCGAGGTGTGGGCCGGGGTCAGTGCGGTTTCCTGTAGGGGCGGTGAGCAGGTGTGTGCTGCATGCTCGGCCGCCAGGGCTTTATCCGCCCAGCGCTTGGGGGAAGGGGGTGCATATCTTGGCAATTGCTTTAGGCAAGTGAGCCCAGACCGTAGGCTGGCCTGCTAACAAAAGCAGGAATCCATGCAGGATCCTTCAGGAATGGTCAAGGAAAGGAGGCAGGAACCACTTGAGCTAAGCATTGTGAAAGAACTACAGCTTGGCAGCGTGGAGCAAGCACAAGGTAAAACTGCCTTTCCCCAGCCCCATCCATGCCGGGTGTGTGTGCAATTGGCTTACTAATGGGAACCACTTCCCTGCTGCACGTGCTTCACCCTCCGTCTAACAGCAGTAATAGCACCTTCTGGCTTGGGGCGCCTTCCCAGTGCCACTGCTTGCATGTTTAGGGGCTGGGCTTTACTAACTTTCACTAGTTCAGCTACTTCTCTGTATCCAAAATGGCCGTTAAAGCTAAGGGTGTACTTGAAATATTTGTAGAGATCTTGTGTGTCACTACAGCTGAGAGCTAATTCAGCACTGAATCAGCTACTCTGTTAAATTCTGTGCTCCACGGTATTGACCTGGGGATGTGACAAGTGGAGGAGCCAAGGAAGCCAGGTAACCTCCCTGGCATTTCTATTTGAAAAGTTTTTGTGCAGACTTAATTAATCTTCTGTTCCTGAGAACAGTGGACGCTGGAAATTGAACCAAAGTCAAGGGCTAAGAAATGTCAATGTGACTCAGTAGGAAATGGAAATCTTTGATACATTATTAACATTCAGTGATATTTTGCCGAATTCAGCTGGAGCTGATCTGTGGTCCTATTCCTTGGAGCTGCTCAGGCGTCTCCTGCTCCCACAAGGTGGCAGTGGAAGGCTGCTGGAATGCACTGGCAGGCGAACATCGCTCTTCGGGCTTGTCTGGTTCAGCAGCTGAACCTTCTTTATCACCACAAAGTTTTGATTTTACTTTATTGTTTCGTTGCAAAAGACAATTTTACAAATACTCTGAGTATTGCCAAGTTAATTTTTTTTTCTGCCAGGGATTTTCTTCCCTGGAAAATTTCCTGATTCAGACTGTAGACCAGCTTTTGGGAAAGCTGTAACAGGTCTGCTTAAAGTTGTTCAAAATGTCAAATTGTGTTGGTTCAGTTGCAAATGAGAGGGATGCTGGCAGAGACAGGACATCGGTTTCCTCTATCAGTGGCAGGAAGTGGAGTACCATCCTGTTCCAGGTCGTGCAGCAGATTTCTAATGCAAGGTTGCAGCTCCTGAGAAGTGCAGACAGTGCACTTGCAGACAGTGCATGGTGACAACCCACTCAATGCTGTGTATTGACACCTGACGTCCTGTGCTGAACGCAAACCATTGTAAAATATTCCATCCTGGTAAGCTTTGCACTTGTGATGGTCAGAGCTGACACATTCAGTGTCTCAGAGACAAGTCATACTGTCACTTCAGGTGTTGGCTGCCTCTGCTCTGGGGTTGCAGCACTCTTTGCTTTTCTCTTATAGAAAGAATTTCTGGATTTTGTTTTTTAAACAAGTACATGTTCTCCTTTTCTGGCAGAAGTTTAAAGGTCTGAGTTCACAGTAACAGTTACTGCAGCCGGTTTAGGGAATATGATGACTGTGATGCTTGTTGCCTTTTTACTCTTCACCATAATGTTGAATGACATTCATGTGAAGGGATTACATTGATCATTAAAAGCTTCTCATGTATGTGCTTACTCCCCCAGCCCCAAACTTGGTGAGCTCTCAGGAGTACCAATGCTGTATTTATTCCTCTGGCAGAGGGATTGCAGGGCTGTGTTCCCAGCTGCACCTGCAACCTGAGCACTCCTCACCTCCTATTGGAGCAGTCCAGGCTGCCAAGGAGGCACAAGGAGCAGCTGTGGGGACACCGTGGGGACACAACACAAGAGGAGCAGCTCTGCTGTCGGAGAGGCACACACACAGAACTGAACATGGAACCACAGAATGGTTGGGGTTGAAAGGTTGGTCAAGATGTTACAGCTCATCTCATCCCACCCCTGCCATGGGCAGGCATGGCCCTGCCTTCCACCTGACCAGTGGCTCCAAGCCCATCCAACCTGGCCTTGAACACTTCCAGGGACAGGTCATGGGAAAGGACCAAAATTGTCCAGAACTCCCTGATGGGAAGTGTTATTGTAGCCTCAGCTGTCATACATGTAGCCTCACCCCATTGTAAATGTCCCATGGAAACAGGAGTTCTGCAGAGATAAAGGGAGCTGCTTGTTTTGATTAACAAGTGGCAAAGATCACAAGTCTCTTAATCTCTTGGATCAGCACCTGAACATGTTGAGCAAAGCAGAGCTGTGGGAAATAAAGAAGTTAATCTGCTGCTAGTGAACCTTCTAATTAACCTGTAACCAAAGGGCTGAAATTCAGACACTGAAACTTGCACGAGCTGAGAATTCATTGTCCGGGTTGAAACATGACAGCTCCCAGCAGCAAAGCATGAAAATGGGGAATTCTCAGCCAAGCCTTTCCAAGCCAGCCATGAAAGGCTTTACTACTATGATCTCGCTATCCTCCTGTCCTCAGCTTATTAAATAAATCGGCATTGTCAGACGGTCCCCCCCTCATTCCCGGCTCCAACACTCACAGTCTGATGTGTTATCCTTCTCTTCTGCCTGGAAGGGTCTCTCAGAGCACATCCAGCTTCTGGCAGTTTCTCTATGGCTATTTCCAGTTGCAGTGGCCTGATGGACAGAACAGATCGGCACAGGGATAAATTCAGAGAAGAACCAAAACCTGTTGCTTGGATAAGAGAGCAGGAAAGCTTCTTTTTCTGACTGCTTCCATGCAGTTGCCAATGATTGAGTTGCTGCTGGGGACATAGTTCATTTTCTAACTTAAGGAATTGTATTTTAGGAACTGCTGTCAACATTGTTGCCTGCAAAACTTGCACTTGCTTATCCTCCCTCCTCCAGCTTACAGATAATTATTTGTTAATGGCAGCTCTCCAGTTTGTAGGAGAGCATTGCTGAGATGCTGTATTTTTCCAGTTATTTCCAGGGGAACAGTATCTGTACAACATTTTAGGTCTGAGTAGCCACATGGCTTTCCATGTGCTGAACACACCTCCTTGTGTACACGCAGCCAAACCTGTGCCTGGCTCCCCTTACCTGTGTTACCTGGATTTGGAAGAGCCAAAAGTCTGTCCTGGCTTCCAAGAAAACTGTCACTGTTGATTCTAGTCTAGTGAATGTAGTTCAGAATCACTTCTAAGATAGAGGTGAGAGGATTTGGAGAGGGCCTAGGAAGAGCTTTCCTCCAGCAGAGCCCCATCAAGCCCATCTCCAGTTCACAACCAGCAGAGTCTCATTCCCAGAGACTGGGGGCAACAGTCATTACGAAACAGTTACTGTGTGCAGTTCATGTTCTTACTGTGCTGGCTTCAGGACCTGGGATTATTGTAGGAGAACCTGACAGACATGCAGGGAACCTGTCATGGCCCAGTGCAGCTCGTGTGGGGGTGTATCTCAGTTTTCAGTCCTGACAGTAGAATGAAATTCCTTGAACCCAGTCTGTGAAAAGAACAGCTGTAGAACTTGGTGAATGTTTAGCTTCCAAATTTGTTGCCAGGTGTTCATAGAATGACAGAAAGGTTTGCGTTGGAAGGGAACTTACAGCTCATCTAATTTCACCTCCTGCCATGGGCAGGGACACCTTCCACTATCCCAGGCTGCTCCAAGCCCCATCCAACCTGGCCTTGAAAACTTCCAGGGATGGGGCAGCCACAGCTGCTCTGCCACATGTAGGTGATGTAACTCAAGTTTTTCACGTTCTTGCTGCTCCCTCTAGGACTTGGTGATGTTCTACTAAAGGACTCCATGCTGGTGAATGGTGTTTGCAAGAAACACTTAAAGCTCTGAGTACCTGAAGGTGTTCGGGATTGTAGGAAGGAGGCCAGTCTCATAAAAGGATTATCAGAAGACTGTATGTTTCTTGGAGAAATTAATCTATTGTTCTTGTTATCTATGCACCAACCAATAGGACATTGTAACTCTCTTTTTTGCATTGTTCACCCTTGACTTGGAGGGGTGGTTTCTCCTCAGAATATTTTCTTTTCCTCTGATCAGCATTCTCTAACACAGATTTGCTTCTGTATTCCTAATTTACCAGCCTGTATATCCAGCCTTCCTATTTCCTGGGTTGAATCTCCCCTTCTATTGGTGTTGTATTGCAGCTCCTTTTGCCTTGGCGAGGTTATGAGTAGTTGGGATCCATTTGAGTTTTACACTATCCTTGATGAAAGAGTTGACAGACAAAAATAGGTGTTTTCTTGAAAATAGGCAGAATTAAGTGGGAGCCAGGTTCATCAGTCAGTTACTGGTTTTCTTCCTAGCTAATACACAAACCAGAAGCCTGTAGCTCTCTCAGGGCATCAGAACACACTTGTCTCTGTCTGTGGGAGCTGTAAACCTCTGCAGTGGTTTTGCTGACTCTTACATACACAGCTCGAATGATTTCTGTTCTTCTCCTTGAACTTACAGCCAAAACTCTGGTAAAACTCTGTTCTGCTTTATACATGCCTTGAGCTTGGTGTGATGGTTCCTCCTATTGCAAGTATTTCTCAGAAAAAGCTTATTGCAAGGAAACAAAACACATAGGGTCTTTCTTTTGAAGATCTGTTTGGACCCTGAGATATTTGCTTGAATTATAGGATGACACAGGCACTGCACTTCAGCAAGCAGCATGTTCCTTTAAAATATAATTTAAAACTCTGTGGATTGTTCAGAGGCCACCTCACACCCAATTTGATGCTTGTGCCCTGCAGCCTGCTGTGCTCTGCAGTGTTTCTGCTTTGGAGAGCAGCATGTCGCTCTGCCTGTGCCATCCAGCCCAGCCCCAAGCTTCATCTGACTCACCATCTCCTTTCTGTGCATTTGTTCTCTCTCTCTTCCAGCCCATTTTGCACACTGAAGTCTCTCAAAATTCAGTTTGTAAGCAAAGCAAGGCATTGTAAAATCTGTCTTTTCCCTCCCTTCCCCTCAAATAAAAAAGTAAAGCGCACAGGGTCCCAAGCAGAGCACGCCTGGGCCTGCATTGCCAGCAGGGCCAGGCTGCTGTGTGCAGGTTTAGGTACTGCCAGCACAGCCCCTCCTGCAGCACCTGGAACAGGCTGTGGCTGCTCCCTTGCAGAAAGCAGCTCTGTCATTGTGCAGTGGCTCTGCTGACTTGCCTCAGAAAATTCAGTTATCTCATGCTGTAAATGGCTTTGGGTGAGCTCCAGGAAGTGATGAATTGTGTAAATGGAAAGAACCCAAAAGTTGGTGATCAATTGCGGCTGTGGCCCAGGCTGAGCCATGCTGACCTGCAGGATGTGCTCAGCTGAGGATAAGTCCCTCCTATAGGTTGGACTCCTAGAATTGCTAATGATGCTGTAACATATCTGTACTTTTTTATAAATTCTGGGGTAGCAGAGGGGGAGAAGCCTGGGAGGATGATGGGGTAAAAGACCCAAAATTTTTTTTCTCTTGCCATACAAGAGAAGTTTGCCACAAAGCTGTGGCTGAACTGCACCAAGGGAATCCTGCAGCCTTCTTCAAGTGCCTGGGCTGCCCCTGCTGCAGACCCTCCTGGGGCTGACCTGGTCCCCACAGATTTGCCAAACCTTTCCTGAAACTCATTAGAAAACCTGTTCTGTCCTATCTATACCTGTAGCTCCTACATACCTGTGTCCTCATTGCAGAGTAAATTCCACTGATTCAAATTCCACTGATTCAAAGCCATTGCAGTAAACTGCCTACCGTAGTGAGCTACAAATATACTAGGTTTATATATTTCAGGAATTTTTTTTAATTTTTTTTTTTACTATTGCTCTGAACTTCATTTGCAGTATATTTTGCAAATGCCTTCTTCCTGTAGGTGGCTTATTGCTTCTGGCTGGTGGGAAAATAGCAGTGATTCTGCTTGTACCAAAACCTGCAGAAAATGCTTATTGTTTCCTTAATGTGCCATTACCTGGACAGTGCACACACTGCAGTAGGGAGAGTAAAAGACCTCCTGCTTGGCAAAATTAGGAGTTGCACAGCTTTCACTCATCAAACAGCAGCTTTTTTTGTTCATGAAACAGCAGATTCTTGGAGACAGTCATCCCTCTGAAGTGTAGGAGCTTCCTGTGTTGGCATATCCATCACAGCTCATGTGCCTGTCTGGATAATCAATGGGAAGAAATGAGCTCCTCTGTAGTGCATCCACATATGCTGTGCTGGAGGCTACTTGTGAAGGTGATAAATCACACCCTGGGAGTGCAGCTCTGCAAGCCCACAGCTGGGGACATCTCCTTTGCAGGCAGCTTCCAGGGCACAGTTCAAAGAATCATGGAATCTCCTGAGAGGGAAAGGATCTCAGGGATCATTGAGTCCAACTCTTGGTCCTGCACAGACACCCCAACAATCCTACCCTGTGCATCCCTGAGAGCATTGTCTAAACACTCCAGGAGCTCTGGCAGCCTTGGGGCTGTGCCCATTCTCTGGGGAGCCTGGGCAGTGCCCAGCACCCTCTGGGGGAAGAACCTTTTTCACAGTATCCAACCTAACCCTCCCCTGACACAGCTTCATGTCATTCCTTCGGGTCCTGTGCCTGGTCACAGAGAGCAGAGATCAGTGCCTGCCCCTCCAGGAGTTTCCAGTGCAGAATTCCTGGCACAGACTCAATCCTTTGCACTTTCCTTGGCGTCTGGAGATCAGGGATGTTCAGGGCATTATATATCAGGTCAAATCCTTGCACCAGTTTCAGCTGAGAAGAGCCTCACATGGAGCCCCGCATCACCTGAAGAGCTGGGAGGTGACTGTCTGTACCTCCTGCATGCCAAGAAACCCCCGTGAAGGAGATTCCTCCCTGGAGGCCAGGCTGCATTTGCTGCGGGTCCAGAGGGTGGGTAAAACCACCCTCTGGCAGATTATTTTTAAATGATCCGAATTTCTGGATTCTCTGTGGTTTTGTCACAGTGCAGCAGTTTAGTGAACCTTCTAATAAATGCTTTAACATACTGGATCGGATGCAAATCCTCTTCAGCCTTTCGCATGGAGGTGGCCGACTAAAATCAGGAAGAGAGTCCGAGGACAAAGTAAGTGTATTCACCTTCATTCCTCACTTAGCTCACTGCCCTTTGAACACATCCAGACCTCTCGTACAATGTTAACCTGGCAGTGATAGACCTGCAGAGAACATTCCAGCACCCTCATCCCTGTACAGTGGAACAGTGTGAATAATCATTCCATATTAACCAGACTGAAGTCAGGCTGAAGTTTAATTAACTGTTCATAAGACTGAAACCTCTTCTCCAGCATGGAAATAATTTACTGCTGTGCACTCCTTGACTCAAAGCACTGCCCAATTCCTCACTAGTTCCTCCCAGTGAATGCCAGAGCAGAGGGTGCCGTTTATGTATTTTCATGTGAATAATTCTTTTGAATTCTCCCAGCTTTGATGAAATCTAGTTGTTCCCAGGTCTGTGTTTAGCTGTGGGTTTTTCAGTGTTAAGGTGATTGGTTTACACAGAGTGTGAAGGTCATTTCTTTAATTCTATGGCTCTTTCCAAGGTGTGTGTCTCTGTGATGCCTGCAGTTCAGTGGCTCCTGGCGTGATGGGTTTCATAATGATGAAGGCAGCAGATTGCAGGAATATGATCATGACTACAATGACAGGAAGGAGAGTCTGAGGGATACACCAGCACTGGATTTCTGTTCTTAGGTTTTTGTCTGAGTGAGAGGGTATTTATGAGGAGTGGGGTTCTTTTTCTAATGATGCAATTATTTGGACTGGAGCAAATAATGTAGAGAATAGGTGCACCTTTTTAACAGAGCATGTCCAGCGCTAAAGGTTTTATTGAGAGGCTCTGGGGAGAAGGTGCTGTGAACTTGTGTGTACTGTGTGCTCATGGAGTTGTCCCAAAGAAACAGCAATAGCAGATGGAGATAAAATTAATTTTTTTTTCCATGAGAAAGAGAATAATAGCTCAGGAGTCTACAGAGACAGGAAGACAGATCATCTGCTTTTCCTTTAACCTCTTCTGTGCCTTTTTTTTTTCCAGGTCATATCTGACTCCAGTGCGGGATGAGGAAGCAGAATCACTGAGGAAGGCACGATCAAGGCAGGCCCGGCAGACTCGCAGGTCCACCCAGGTAAAGAATAGAAACGCTCACATTCCTGTGTAGGATGAAGAGAGCTGATTGATTGGTTGCCTAGAAAGGTGTGACTGTCCCTTCCCAAGGCCGGGTTGGACAGAGCTTGGAGCAACCTGGGATAGTGGGGGGTGCCCCTGCCCATGGCAGGGGATGGAATGAGATGAGCTTTAAGGTCCCTTCCAATCCAAACTATTCCATGACTATGTAAAGAGGCAGGATTTTCTTCTGTTCTTACATTATTTCTTAGGACAAGGGGCTTTTCACCAGTGCTCATGCTGTTTTGGAGAGGTTCTGGCAAAATTTCCTTCAAGCAGTTATTACAAAACCCTCCCACAGACATACCTCAGTTCAATTTCCAAGCTTTGCTTTCTGCAGTGTACCTGCGTCAGTGTGATCACATATATTTGGATTGCTTTGAGTCAGTAGTTATGCCAGTAGGCTGAGAAATACAGTAAAGGCAACAGAATTCTTCCCTTTCTCTTACCATAGGGATGAAACATGAGCCTGACCAGACCTGAGTCTGTGGCATTTTAAACTGACCTGGAAGACTGAAAATGTAATTTCAGACTGGAGAGGCCTCCAAGGAGACTTTAGAGCCCCTTCCAGTGCCTAAAGGGGCTCCAAGAGAGCTGGAGAGGGACTTGGAACAAGGACCTGAAGGGACAGGACAAGGGGGAATGGCTTCCCACTGCCAGAGGGCAGGGATAGATGGGATATTGGGAAGGAATTCTTGGCTGTGAGGGTGGGGAGGCCCTGTCATGGAGTCCCCAGAAAAGCTGTGGCTGCCCCTGGATCCCTGGCAGTGTCCAAGGCCAGGTTGGACAGGGCTTGGAGCAACCTGGGATAGTGGAAGGTGTCCCTGCTCGTGGCGGGGATGGGATGAGATGTGCTTTAAGGTCCCTTCCAAGCCAAACCAGTGTGGGGTTTGATGATTCTGTGCATGAGGGGAAGGCTTCTGTTTCCCTGCAGGGCGTGACCCTGACGGATCTGCAGGAGGCCGAACGCACGTTCAGCCGGTCGCGGATGGAACGCCAGGCGCAGGAGCAGCAGAGCGACAGAGCCGAGGACAGCTGCGAGAGGCCCGAGAGCCGCGCGCGGTGGGGCAGGAGTGCGGACGACGAGGTGATCCTTCTGCCTCAGCACCCCTTCCTGAGAGCTAACGAAACCGTGTAGGAGAGCTGACATCAGGAGAAATTCTTTGGGTGTTACCTTTTTATTCTGAGGGTAACAGGCTAGCTAGAAAGAGGTGCTGCTGACTGAAGAGCAGCACTTCAGCACAAAGGAGGTGGATTTGGAGGTGCTGGAGCTTAGCTGTGCCTTTGCTCTCCTCTGGGAATTTCACCTTTCTGTCTCTTACCAGAAAATAAAACAGTGTAAGTCAGAACAGAAACAGAAAGTGTAATGAGAAGGCTAATGATAGAAATGTGGCCTGGATCCATGCTTGCTGTGCAGTCTAGGCAGAGGCTTTGTATTCACATTTTTCTACAGATGTTCCATGTGTAATGGAAAGCTGGAGAGACCAGTTTTCTGCCCCTGCCACCACCTCTGGTTTTTTCACTCTAAATTGTATATTTCTATTAGATAACTTGTCTCTCCTGCTATGAGCTGCAGGGACAAAGGATTGATCCCAGATCTCCCAGCTGTGGAGGGTGCTCTTATAGTGTAGCTGTGCAATTTAACATCCATCCTTATCTGACAGAATGGATCTGATCTGGCAAGTGCAGGTGATCACTTCCAGCAACAGTGAAGAAAACATTGCACTCTGAAAAATTACTGCATTCCCTGAAATCCAAAATCTGCTACTTCCTTTTCATTGTACTATTTTTGTGTCATGGCTCTTTGTTTCTAGACCGTCTATCGGCGATTGAGAGGCCCAGCACAGCCCGACAAACCCACGACACCTGTGTCTCCTTCCACAGCAGCACCTCTGCTCTATACAAGTTCATACCTGACTCGAACAAATAAATACCTAGGGCTGGACTCCGTGAATCCAACAGATTTCAGAGCATCAGCCACAGAGATGGAGAAGAATGGTACGTACCAGGAGAGTGAAGAAGAGACAAAGCTGAAGGGTTTTCTTGTGGTTTAGAATTTCCAGTGTGTACAGATGGAGAGAACAATTTTACTTGGTATTCTGAGGGAAGCTGCCATGTCACAAAACATGTTATTTGTTTAAATGAATTTAATTTGTTTAAACAAATTCCTATTGCTTGTAACAGAGGGATAAAAGGATATTTTTGTTTTTGGATAAGTAAATGAGACAGTGATCATGGAGCATTTAGGTATCAGAGCTGGGGATAGAGGTTCCCCTAGTACCGTTTTTCCTTAGAACAGGAGTAAGTCAGGGTGACTTGGGGAGAGCTGGTAGCTGGGGTAACCTTTCTGACTCTGATGAGGGATGGAGTATGAGTATCCAGCTGTAGTAGGACACTGAGATTCCACTTCATTTGGTTTAATAGTTCCTTTGTAATATAACACAAGGCAAGATGACCTTGATCATCTTGAAGAGAACCCCAGAACCTTAGCAAAAGCACAAATGTAAATCACTGAAACCAAAGCAGTCTTTCCTTGTTTGGCCAGAGTGTGAAGATCAGGATTCAGACGACAGATCCTTGAGCAAACAGTCAATCCGAGAGCGGCGACGGCCAAAGGAGAGACGGAGAGGCACCGGCATCATCTTCTCAACACAAGATGTAAGTTTGAGTTCCTTAGAATGCGAAACTCCAGAGAAACTTCAGTTCCAAGCTTCATGGTTTTCTGAAATATTTCCCATTATTTCTTCCCTCTCCAGCTCTCTTTTAGACTGGTATATCCAAAGGTCTCACATCGCTGTTTGACCCATGTCAGACCAAACAGCAGGCTCTGGGCAGTCTGTTCGTGAGCCATATCATGGGAACCCTGCAGGACTGGGAAAGGGCCCACATGGGAGAGGAGAGATTCAAAGTCCAATTGCTTTTGAAGGAGGGCACGTGCCACCTGAAGTATTTTCAAATTTCTTCAAGGCTAAATTTGTCTGCTCTTTAGGACCCTTGAAAGAAAGACAATAAGAAGAAAACCTGTGTCTGGGTCCCCTCCCAGCACCAGGGAACACTCACAGTCTAAGTGCAAAGGAACTGTCTGTGTCATGGTTTCATTTCTCTTAGTCCGGGTTTCAGAGGATTTCTTGCGTTTGAGGGAAGAAATCCAACCCTCCAAACTTTGGTTTGAGCCTCAGCTAGGAAAATAGATCACCTTTTTCAGGAGAGAATAAGAATGATGTAATTATGGTTAACAAGTTCAGTCCAGAGTCAGCTGGGATGCCATGGTAGTTCACATTTGCTCCATGAAATCCTGGAGCAGTTACAAAGGGCAGTGATTTAGAGAGGCTTTGCAAGTGCAAGATACCTGGCATGAGGAGTCTTTCCACCTGGAATCTAATTGAACTGGAGATACTTTTGGAAGTCAATATTATGTTAGTATTTCAGATTTGCAGTTTTTCCACGTTTTTTTCCTTCAGTGTATTAGGGACTTCCTCCCAACTCCTCAGAAGCATTGAAATGGCAGGAGCCATCTCAAGAGAGTCATTTGTGTCCTCAATACAAAGATCTTCTAAATGGCCATTAGGACACCAAACCTGATGTGATAATTAGCCAAAAGTATCTGGACAGGCATTTCTTTTGGCAGAAGTCTTCTTAACATTAGCATCAAATAATTTTTTCACTGAAAGTGTGGTTAGGGACTTGTACATGCTGCCCAGAGCAGTGGTGGAGTCACCATTCCTGGTAGGGTTCAAAACACACATAAACATGGCACTTGGTATTGTGGTGGAGTGGACATGGTGTGTTCCGTCAAAGGTTGGTCTCGTTGGTCTTGGAGTTCTTTTCTGACCTTAATGATTTCGTAATTCTATAAACAACACATTACCTTCTTAGGGTAAAGATTTGTTGTCTCCAGAGCTGCCTAATTACATTGTTTGCCTCTCCTCCTAGGATGATGAAGAAGTTGATGGAAACGAGGAAGTGAAGGAAACTCGGGTAAGTGAGACCATATGTCTGAATCATTGATGTGTCACTCTTGGGTGTTGGTGGCAGAGTATTCGGTGGCTTTTACTCTTATCTGTAGGAGAGGTTCAGGCTTTGCTCAGGAGTATGAACAAGGAGGTAGTTCCAAGCAGAAAATTCCTTACTGTTTTCTCTTCTGAAAGATCAGGTATATCTGCAGAGTGGCCTGAGTTCAATGTTGGCTCCTGGAGACCTGCACAGAAGTTATGGAACCTGGAGGGAATGCAGCAGGGGGCTGCAGTGCCAGGGCAATGGGATCTCAGGTGTCCTGGGAAAGGTGTGGCCTTGCATCTTGGAATTGCTGTTATTTTGGACAGGATGTTTTGTATTTCTGAAATCTGCTCTCTTGTCTCCTCACGGATTTGTTTTCTTGCGGGAAATGGTCTTCATAAGCAACACGTCAGAGGTTGTTCTATGTACCCCTGGTCTTGAAATAGTCTCATCCTTTGAGGCCCTGTCTTTCCTTTTATAATAATTAATGAGTCTTTCCAAATTACCTTGGTTTCCTTTGGTTTTGTTTGTCTTTGTCTGAAACACATTTGAACCTGACAACATGACTGACTCTGACAATGTCAAAGCTAAATACATTTCCAAGCTATTAAAGTGCAATGTGGAAGACCTGAGAGAAATAACAAATGCTTAGAGGGTCAGCCTGATTGTGGGATGTTTCATTTTTGCTGGAAAATGTTGAACTTAGGGTAGAATTTTCCTATACTTCACAGTGCAGTAGAGTGATTGAAGCATCATTTAGTTGGAATTAACAGGTTCTTTGCTGAAAATTGGCAATAACACTCTTCAGACTCTGTTTTCCTTCTTGCTCTATTCGGTCAGAATGTGGCAAAGTCACAGCGAGCCTTGCTGGGACCAGAGACTCACGTGGTGCTGGAATGGCTTTTAGTGTGTGCTTATCTTTCCATGCCAGCCATTGCTTTCCCAATGCTTACTTTGCACTTTACTCCACTTGAAATGCAAGATATTCCTGTTCACAGAAGCATCACCTGCTTCTAGGAGGCCAGCTCTTCCCACAGGAGTTTCTACTCATCACAGTGCAGGGTTTCTTGAAATCTTCACTGAACCCTGCAGGAAAGATTCAGACATTTATCATCATTAAAATTGTTTTGACATTTCTGCTGCCTCACAATAAGACTGAAGGAGGGGAATTTGGTGATGTGTAAAAAGTAATAATCATAATAGGGACACCTTGTTTCCAGCAGGCATGTTTGAGAGTTGCTGGGAATGTCTTGTTCTTCTGGGAAGTTGTCCCATATTACCTAAATTAAGACAAAAGAGTAGCTGTGGCTGCAGATTTGGAGGCATCCTGGAGTCTAGTCCTAAAATTGCTGAAGATTTTATTGAACACAGTCCTCATTGCTCATGTAAATGGATAAGCAGCACTTCGGGAGAACCCAGCTGCCCAAAAATTCAAGGTCACCCAGTCTTACAATTAATAATGCTGGTTTTCCCCAAATTAACAGCAAGTATTCCTTTTGTCTAGCACTTGATGCAATTTTCTTGTGGGATCCATCTAACAACAGAGTAACTTCCCTTCAGTTCCATCAGCCCTCTTGTGCAGGTACTTCTGTCACCAGCGCTGTGGTTTCTTACACACCCAATGTACTTTAGACCTGAGTTAGACTCTCCTCCCACTCTGCTGGAGCTGTTTTTCCCATTTTCCCGGTCCTCTTGCTTTTATCCAGTTCCCAGTTTATTTTCTTGAATGCATGCCTCCAGCATCATATCACTTGGTCAGTCTTCCCTGGTTTATTTGAGTCTGTCCTAACTGGCCATCACTTTGGCATGAATCATGGAACAGCTCTCTGTTTTCAGTTCTAGTGCCAATAAGAAAGTACAGTTAATAGTCATTAATTCTTCAGTAACTATAGTTCTAGAATGGCAGGTGCTGAATGTCACCAGCCTGTGAACTTCAACAGTCTGGAGTGTCCCATTTTAGATGCACAACCCCAAAGAATTTGATTTTATGGGAACAGTTGCATTTTTCCTCCAGTGTTTATATCTTGGCTGATATCAGGATGATTTTCATGAGAGCCAAAAAAAGGCCTTAGTTAAAACCCCTCCTCCAAGCTCTGCAGTGCTGGAGACTAGCATGTTGTTCTAATTCTCAGAAGTGGATGAATTATTTTGCCTGAGCTCATGAGCACCCAAGTGGGAAACCAGCCCAGACACTTTGGCTGAGGTTTAGGCAACTAAGTCTCATAGTGGGATGTGTTAGGATCCTCCATGTGCTCTGCTCCCACCCCGCCTCCCTCCTTGGGATGCAGACTGCCTGGATGCACTGTGGAAAGTTGGAAGACCAGACAGAGTTTTATTGCGGAATAAATGTTCAAGGGTACAAGGATTTCAGCTGGAAAGAGCCTCTGGGGAAGCAGCTTTAAGAGAGGTTTTTCTGTGATTCCAATGGGAAGGAGCTGCAAAGGAAGGAGTTTTTGTGTGGTCTGGGGAGACCTGAGCTCAAAACAGAGGTGGGGGAAAAGCTTGGCCACAGTCTTGTCTCTGTTTCTCAGAAAATAAAAATTGGGGGAGTCTGAAAGCTTGTGTTAGACCCAGACTGAGCTGGGGGGAGGCTGGAGCTGGGAAACCTCCCCTCTTCCCTCAAGCCACTGACTGCAAAATAACAATGGGATTTCCAGTCTTGTTGAGGCCACTGAGGACAAATGCAACAGAGTCAGTGCAGATAGGGATTAATGACTTAGTCTGGGATGCAGCAGCTGGAGGATGATGATGAAGACTAAATAGAGTGTTCCAGTGTTCCATTTCAGAGCAGGTTTTCTTTATCGCTAACTCTGCTGCCTTTGACTTGGCCCTGACATAAAATAATAGAATCTATTACAGGCTGGTGTGGGTTGGAAGGGACCTTAAAGCCCAGCCAGTCCCACCCACTGCCATGGACAGGGACACCCCCCACTATCCCAGGGTGCTCCAAGCCCAGTTCAACCTGGCCTTGGACACTGCCAGGGATGAGGCAGCCACAGCTTCTCTGGGCAACTTCTGCCATTGCTATTGCACAGCAGGAACAATTAGGAACGAATTTGGAAGACAAGTATATTTTAAATGACAGAGCATAGAGAACAAGTAGAAAATGTTTATAATCCTTTAAAGGATTGTTTCTCCTTGCAGTTCTCTGCCAGAGTATTACAGATGTGCCTCACCCACTGGAGAGTTTGTCAAATGAAAACTTTAAATTCAGAGGAAGACACTGAGTGTTGCATTCATAAAACAGAATTTCTGGGCAGTAAAAGTATCAAACAAAATGTCTGTTGTCATGAACTGCCTTCAGGACAGTCTGTATAGCCCAGTATAAACCCCAGACACACTAATGGAATTAAGTTTTATGGAGGAATAACACTGAAACATTTGATTGTGAATTACAGTTGCAGTAAGTGGATTAAATAGGCTCCATTCCTTTCTCCCTGTCCTTTGATTTATGGAATGAACCAGGCTCACTCTGGTTTGTAAATAATTGTTCTGCCTGCTTGTACTGTTACGATGAAATCACCAGATGCAACTGGATATCAATATAAATTAAATCTCTGTCTTAGAAGGGCTAAATTTCTAAGCTTATTTCCACGAGCTCTAGGGGAGGACGAATGAACTGGAAAATTCCTTACGCAAACTCAATGTCTTAATGTTATTGCTGATTCAGAGCTATGACCTGAGAGTCCTGATTTTGGTGTGTCCTATTTTTCACCTATATTTTTGCTTTTAGTGCCACTTCATCCTTCCACAGAGGCTTTAGTTCAGCTTTTGTCACTGTGCTGTTTGCCTTTTTGTGAAAGATGGATGTGATGAACAACTAGAAGATCAGGAATAGCTTTTGTTAAGTGTTTTGTGAATGTCCTGTTGTAGCCAAACTGGGTTTACTGGGAGCCCTGGGGTCCCCAGTTGTTACTGCCCCTTTCCTGTGCAGCCAACCCCGTGCCTGTGGACTGTGTTTGGAAGCCAAGGAAGGCTCTGAGTCCTCCACTTTGAGGACTCACATTGCCTAATATGGTAAGGTATGACTGCAAGAGCTGAGCTATTTTGCTGGGCTGCAAGGGAAAGTTGACCAGTAAAAAGAACAAAATAGATGAACTTTGGGCCAGCTGATAAGAAACTAAAATCCTTTCAATCCAGACAGATCTATATGGTAGTGTTCATCCTATGTTTCATTGTTGCTGGCCCGGGGTCCCTTCTAGGCATTAAGGATATGAGTATTTTACCCTGGTTTTACCTTGAATGTTTATTTCTAGCAGAGATGTGGTGTGATGTGGGAGGGAAACCATCTGGCTCCTGTCCAAGGGCACGTAGGTGGCACCATGCGTCACTTGCATCGTGTAGTTAAATTAGAGAGCATTTAATTCTGTGTAACATAAGGCTGGGAGATATTGGCTCTGTTTAGTCCTGTTTATAAACAAATTGTTCTAATGGGCTGTGTGTGCTACAGGGAAAGATCTTTAATAATATGTATAGCAATATGAAATAGCAGCAAAGTGCTGCAGGAAGGAGCATGAGCTGAGGCTTTGCCATAGAGCTTGAATGTGATGAAGAACATCCTCATTGTGTTTGAAGTGCTCTGGATTCTCTGGGAGATGGAGGGGGCAGACAGCAGAGAAATTAAAATTCATTCTGCAAATATTCCTACAAAAATGCTTCACATCTGCAGAGAGGATTTGCCTTGTGAGTTCTCCAGACTGATGTGCTTGTGTTGGTTTTTCTTAACCTCACTATGTGGAGAAGGGCATCAGCCTGGGTGGCTGCTTTCCCTGTTGTTGCAGCACTTCATTCCTCATCCTGGCTCTGAGCACCAATTTACAGCCTGGGAAAACATATTGTTTGTGCCTAAAGCCAAGTGACCCAAGTGGGTAATGTTACTACAGGGTTACAGCTAAATGCCTTCAGGTGAATTCCTCTAACTCACTGAGTTGCTGAATTAGGAAGGTGTAATGTGAAGCAGCGATGGGAATGGGGATGAGTAACAAAACCAGCTAAAATCCTTGAGTCCTGGGAAGATGAAGCAAGGCAGCCAGTCCTCCAGGAGTGATTTGCAAGGTCACAAACTCATAACTATTTAAGGTAACTTTATGCTTCAGCATCTTGTTTAGTAGATTGCTGTCAGACTTGTGGTGCAGTCTGAGGTGACTGATCTCTCTCAGTTGTCAGCAAATCATTCCCCTGCAACCATGGCGCTGGAGTTGGCCCTGCAGCAGCCACCCTTGGCTGCTGATGGCATTGCTGAGAGGCCTGTGCAGTCAGTTCAGATGATCCCAGTTCACCCCAGGCTCCTTTTCCTTTGCAGCCATGGCAGCTATTGCACATGGTCCTGGGATTCTCTTGCTTTCTTCCCAGGAGCTGGGAGCAGTGTGAAGGATAGGGTGGGATCCATGACACTCGTGTGCTTCTTTCCAGTGCTGTGTGGACACAGCACAGCCGCTTCAGGAAATGGGAGCATTCACTTCAGGGTGAATGTTAGCCCAGACCCACTTGTCTGAGGAGCAGTATTGTTCCTGGGCCATATCCCAGAGACAGAATAAATCTCACTATTGTTTTATGTCTATTTATAGTTGTCATTTTTGACTTTTTAAAGGTTAACAGTGTATGGTTGTGCTTATACATGTAACAGAGCATCCCATCACTTTTTGTGGGAAACTGTCAAAATCTGTCTCCTCATGACATGTTCAAAACTATGGAAAGGAGAAATATCTCTGACTGCTGAACTACTTAGAGCAGGTTCTGGGCCCCTCTGGGAGCTGATGATCCTACCTCATTATCAGTCATCCAGTGGGCTGGGGGAGGATGTCGCTCCTGACGTGATTGAAGCCATCCTCCAAAAAATCTGATCTACTGAACTGAAACTCCTGCCTAGAGCAGTAGATACCTGGGTGGGCCTTGATGGCTGTATTATGGAGACACAGGTGTCTGCCTTGGAGAAAAGGCATTAGGGGCGGTGGGAGGGGGTTCCAGCACATGGAATTGAGATGTGTCATGCTCACGCCCTGCTGTCTGGCCCTTCTCCCCAGTGTGAGAATCTGCATCCATCTCTGGGGTCCCAGCACAGGAAGGATGTGGAACTGCTGGAATGAGTCCAGAGGAGCCCGTGGAGCTGCTCTGAGGCCTGGAGCCCCTCTGCTCTGGAGCCAGGCTGGGAGTGCTGGGGGTGCTCACCTGGAGAAGAGAAGGCTCCATTGATACCTCAGAGCCCCTTCCAGTGCCTAAAGGGGATCCAGGAGAGCTGGAGAGGGACTGGGGACAAGGCATGGAGGGACAGGACATAGGGAATGCTTCCCACTGTCAGAGGGCAGGGATAGATGGGATATTGGGAAGGAATCCTTGGCTGTGAGGGTGGGGAGGCCCTGTCATGGGGTCCCCAGAGAAGCTGTGGCTGCCCCATGCCTGGAAGTCTCCAAGGCCAGGTTGGATGGGGCTTGGAGCAGCCTGGGTTCGTTGCAGGTGTCCCTCCCTGTGGTGGGGGTGGAATGAGATGTGCTTTAACGTCCCTTCCAAGCCAAACCATTCTGTGACTCCAGTATTCTGTGGATGCTTCTCTCTGGCAAAGCTCCCATGAAGCCGATTGTCCTCATCTCCTGCCATCCTGTGCAGGCTGGTGCCATCACACATTTATGTAGTAAATTATTTGTCTCCCAGACATATCCAGAAGGAATGAAAAGCCAAAGCTGTATTGTCTTATGGCTAGCTAGTAATCTAAATTTGTTTGGAAAATTGGAGACAAAATCTCTGGCAATAAAGTATGGTTTGGAAACAACCACTGTAGGAAAAATGGTATGTTGCTGTGATATAAGTGTGGTGATGTTGTTTGTCCCTTTTGTCTTTAAAAGGTCACTTTTTGTTCAGAGTTTATATCCTCCCCACATGCTTCTCTTCAGAAAAAGTCTCATGTTTGGAGTCATTGTTAGTTTTTTGCTCTTGGACATGGACTTTCCCTATGAAAAGTAACATTATTTAGCAGAAGCTGCTTTATTGTTCAGTATGTCAAGATGTTGAGTCCTTAAGCTGCAAAACTCCTTCTGGCAGGAATTTCCCACCTGCTTTACTTAATTTACATCCCATTGCTCATTATAGAGAACCTATAAGAAAGATGGAGAGGGACTTTTACAAGAGCATGCAGTGACATGACAAGGTGAAACAGGTTCCCACTGTCAAAGGAGAGGTTTAGATCAGGTATTTGGAAGAAATTCTCCCCTGTGAGGGTAATGAGGGCCTGGCACAGGTTGTCCAGAGCAGCTGTGGCTGCCCTGTGCCTGGAAGTGTCCAAGGCCAGGTTTTACAGGGCTTGGAGCAACCTGCGATAGTGGAAAGTGTCCCTACCCATGGCAGGGGTGGAACAGGATGACCTTTAAGGTCCCTTCAAACCATTTGTGATTCTGTAGTAGGTAGCTCCCAGGTACCCAGTGCTGGGCACTGTTGTGGGTGAGTTTGAGTGGGTGTTTTACCATATATAGGTAGGCTTTTCATTGATCTTAGATTTCATCTTTGGCAGTGGACATAACCTTCTGCACCACAACGTGCTGCTGGTGAGGAATGGTCAGAAATAGGCTTGATGACAGTGTGTTAAGTTATAGATTTGCCTGACCAGTGGCACTGGAATATTGTGTGTCAGCCATTCACTTCCACGGCTGAGTTGACAGACAGGTTTTACAGCCATGGAGTGGCTGTGTTGGGTAGAGAATCTGATGAATGTAGATAAAGAGCAGAATGGATCATGACTATTGAGAGGGCCCTGAGATTTTTATTTCTCTATGTCATATTTTGGAAAGTCCCTTAGCTTGAAATAGCTGTTTCCATCTGGTTCTTGTACTGCTGTTTGCTTTCTTAGCTTCCCTGACATGGCCTGTTCATAGCTGTGCAAATTGCTCTTGCGTTCCTCCTTGTAAGAAACCTGGGTGGGAGGAGGGAATCTGTCAGAAAACACTTGCTGAATGCAGCTGCCAGACAGCTTCCCCTGGAATATATTATGTTCCAACATTACTTTATCCTTAAGGGTTAGAACTGGATGAAATCTATAGATTTTTTGCATGGGCAGTGCTCAAACTGGACTCAAGAGCGAATGGAGCAAAGCATCTCTCTGGATTTGCTGAGGCCTGTCCAGAGAAGGGCAACAGAGCTGGAGAAGGGTCTGGAGCACAGTTCTGATGGGGAGAAGCTGAGGGTGCTTGAGAGGCTCAGACTGGAGGAAAAGAGGCTCAGGGGGCTCTGCACAACTCCCTGACAGGAGAAGATAGCCAGGGGGGTTGGACTCTGCTCCCAGGGAACAGGGAGAGGGAGAGGGAACAGCCTCAAGCTGAGACAGGGGAAGTTCAGGTTGGTTATTAGGAAAAATTTCTTCCCTGAAAGGCTGGTCTGAAGAGGGAAGTACCCCAAGATTTTTTGAGGAGACAACCGAGTAACATACTCTCACCAATGTGGCTACATACGTTCTCCTTTATTATTCGCAAAATGGCAGCTTTTATACAGTTTAATATTGTTTACAAAGCAAGAGTTTTTCCCATTGGCGTGCAGCATACAAGAATGTAACTAAACATTGTTTACTTCTCACACTTAAGGTGGCTAAAGTGCCCAGACTAACAGCTATCCCAATTACTTCCTAATTAATTTGCTATCTTTCCTGCATACCTTAACATAATTTCTAACTGCATCACAGGTTCAGGCCTTCACTCAGGCCTGTCTCTGGGCCTAACTAAAAGCCTCAGGCCCACTAACTCAGGCTGGGTTGTCCAACCTAATTCAGGAGCAGATCATGCTCCTGCTCTCTAAGAAATTCTGCTACGGTGGTCAGGCACTGGCACAGATGCCCAGGGCAGTGGTGGAGTCACCATGTTTGGGAGTGTTCAAAAATCATGTGGATGTGGCACTTGGGACTTGGTTTAGTGGTGAACTTGGTAGTGATGGGAGAACAGTTGGACTCAAAGGTTTTTCCAACAGTCCTTGATTCTGTGATTCTGTGATTTTATTGTGATGCTTTTTTTGAACAAAGCATCTGACTTCAGGAAAAAAGTCCCACTGGGAAAAGGCAGAGACAGGTTTTGGGTGGACATGAAGCAATCTCTCCATAGTCACCAGACCAATAGCTCGTGTACAGACCTGGCCAGGATTTTGACATGACAGTTGGCAGTGCTGGGGTTGCCTCACGGGTTGTGCCAATGGCTGCATTTACAGCCTGAATGGAATCCTGTCTGTGATCCTAGAGACATTTATATTTTGCAAAGCTGCCACATCTGTCCTCTTCAACAGGAGCCTTGTGGGGTGCTGGTTTGTTGTTTCTGGTTATTGCCACTGTTGTCACCCATTTCTGTAACCTCTCACAATCAGCCTGTGTCAGGGGAGGGTCAGGCTGGATATCAGGGAAAGGTTCTTCCCCCAGAGGGTGCTGGGCACTGCCCAGGCTCCCCAGGGAATGGGGACAGCCCCAAGGCTGCCAGAGCTCCAGGAGAGTTTGGACAATGCTCCCAGGGATGCACAGGGTCAGATTGTTGGGGTGTCTGTGCAGGGCCAGGGGTTAGACTCAGTGATCCCTGTGGGTCACCTCTGAGTCGGAATCCTGGCCTGTGCTCTGCAGATGGAAGTGTTCCCTCCTCCAATTCAGATTCCATTTATAGAAAACTCCAGCAGAGCCGGCACATCCCATTTTACAGAACAGCTACTTGCCTGACCATGTTGCTTTGCTCCAGTCCTGCAGCCCAGCATAACCCTGACTGCCTTCTGCAGTGCTAAATAAGCCCTGCAAGCTGTCAAGCTTGAGGTTGATTTAAAAGTAATTTATTTACAGTAAGGTTTATATATCATATACAGTTGCTGTATAGCAGTAGTAGTAGTAATAATAATAATTTGAATTATTAAATCTTGAGATACAAAGTTCCATTAAATAAGCTAAATCAAGTGCCCAGAAGTACAAATTGTAGAGTACAAGTAACGTTTTAATAACTTTTTTTGAAGGTAATAGGTGTTGGCATTGTTACTGCTAAAGGAATTCATACGTATGTGTTTATACAGCTATATACAGACAGTTACTTGGCTGTTCTGTACACAGTCCAGCAGCACCTCAGCTGCTCATTACTATACCCCAGAAATAAAAATCTGTATTTTGGAGGCAGTTTTTAGTTCTCTCACTGTACAAAGACATACTCAATCAAAATTAACTGCTCAGGTTACCTAGTGTCATGAGAATGTGACTGTTAATAAGGAATGCAGAGGGTAAGAGTGGAGCTGAGTCACTATATTTTTTAGACTGAAAAATACCAGTTAAATACAAAAACCAACCAACCAGCCAGTGCCATTAACCCCTGAGCTGGAATCTAGTCCTTCTCCTACTCCGTAAGCATCTCCATAGACAAAGCAGAAAATCTCTGTCAGAAAAAAAACCACAAACACCACTCAGAACACAGAATAAGTGAGAAGACTCGTGTTCTTTTCCAGACTTAATGACACTGTGATTCTCTGGGTCCTAAGATCACTTTTGAAGATTGGCTTTTGGTCACATCCTCTAGGATAAGTGACTGTGCTGCTAATTCCAAATTCACTGATTATGCACCAAAATGTCAGTTTCTCTCCAGAACAAGCAGAATTTCTTTGCACAGAAAGCAGTGGGTGCAGTGAATAAAGAGGTGAGAGCAGGAAGCTTAAAGGCTCAGCCTTTTCTTTCCAGTTGAATTCCCAGTGTTTTGGGGTAGGGTAGGGTAGGGACAGTTTACCACAAGATCCCATGTGAAGAAAGCAGTGACTGGTTCCCTCGTGCCATGCCCCCCTGGGTGTAACCCTTGCTCTGGCTGTGGAGCCCTGTGTGTTAAACCAGAACTGTTCCTGGCTGTTGGAGCCACACTCGGGCTGGTCATGGCTTGTTCTTTGCAAATAACAGCTCTTGGTCTGATCTGGATGTAGTGGGAGACAAGTGTAAGGCAAAGAAGATCCCCTTCTGGGACCAAAGCAGTGGTACCATGAAGGGTGCACAAAGGTGGGCTGAAGTACCCACCAATTTCCTGTGGTGATGCTGATCACAGGATTATTGAATTTTACCCACAATATAAACACTGCTGCAAAGGGGGGAGGTGCAGAATTGTGGCACTATGGATTTCAGTTTTGTGGGCCAGTCCAGTGACATAAAAGCAGTGGGAAATCTAATTCTGACTCTGTTCTCTAGAACCCATGAGGGTAGTTCAATGGTAAATGGTTTTTTATGTTTAAATTGAGTTTCTAGCACAGGTTGCCCAGAGAAGCTGTGACTGCCTCATCATTCAGTGAGGAAGTGTTCAAGGCCAGACTGGAACAATCTAGTGGAAGGTGACCCTCGCCATGGCAGGGACTGGAACAAAATGAGTTTTAGGGTCCTTTCCAACCTGAACCATTCCAGAGTTCTCTTTTTTTTTCTGGATATTTTACAGAACCACTTTATACCTAGAAACATTATTTTCTGGACGTATAATGACTTTGTAGCCTAAATCTTGGAAATAACTGCCAGATTATTTTGTTCCATTTCTTCAGAGAAGTGTAATGAGAATAAATGCAGCTTTACAGTTGATTTAGGTATTGCATAAAATGACAGATTTCATTGATTCCCTGGACCAGCACATGACTTGACACACAAACAGCACATTCTGCTCCTGCAGGGGGAAACCCAGAAAGGGAGGATTGGGAAGATTTGTTTACTTGAACAGCAAGCAGCTGAACTCTGTAGAAGGAGGTGCCAGCAGGTACCAGAAGTGTCTGGAATGGTATGACACGATTATGGAGGCTCTGCTTCTCAAAGAAAAGTGAGCAGAGTGGGCTCAGTGATAGGCTGGAGGGGCTCAGCCTGGAGAAAAGGAGGCTCAAGGGGCACCTTCTGGCTCTCCCTGACAGGAGGGCGCAGGCAAGGGTCATCAGGCTCTGCTCCCAGGGAACAGAGACAGATTGAGAGGAAAAGGCATCAAGTTGTGCCAGGGGAGGTTCAGGTTGAAGATGGGGAAAATTTCTTCCCTGAAGGGGTGGTCAGGCCCTGACACAGACTGCCAAGGGCAGTGGTGGAATCAGCATTCTTGGAAATGTTAAAAATATATGTGGATGTGGCACTTGGGGGACATGGTTTAGTGGTGAACATGGCAATGCTAGGGGATGGTTGGACTCAATCATAAAGGTCTTTTCCAGCCTCTGCAATTCTTTCAAAGGAAAGGTTCAAAGAAAAACAGGACGCCTCTTGCCTGCCTCTCCCTTTTCTGCTCATCCAGTTGGGTTGTAATTCACAGGTAGCTGTGCAGCACCATGTTCTTGCATCACTTGACCCAGCACAGGAGAGGGTCACAGCAAGGGCTGTGCCAATGTTGAGACCCCATCCTCAAAGGCTCAGTACCACAGTGCCGTCTTAACTGTTGCTAGCCATGAGGCCAGCTGGGAAGGAAGGCTCATCTGTGTGAATGAATCCTCCCAGCCTCAGGATCAGTGTCCAAGGTGCCTGTTGGGAATGGTCCCCAGGAGTTCCCAGTGATACCTGGAGGAGCCTTGGTTGGCCAAGGATAAGATGGTGCCAGAGACCTTCCCCCTGCTTGGTGATCCCAGGGTTGTGTGCTGGGGCGGGGGGGTTCCCTGGCTGTGATTAATTCAGCAGATGTAGGCAAGGAGGCCCTGAGGGAAAGTCACAGTGCCAAAAATGTTCTGGTGCTGTGTGGGCCCAGTTTGTGTTTTCTGCCCCAGCTGAGCCCTTTGTAGCTGGAGACACCATCGTGCTCCCTGGGACATGCCTGCACTGGGAGATAGAGGAGGTCTGGCTGCAGATGAAAGAACTCAGCTGGATGGGAAGGAATTCAGTGAGGTACACAATAAACCTGGTGTGAAAAATGACATCTAGGACATTCAAGAGATAGTTTTGGGATGATTTGTTCCAAACATAGCAACTACTCTCATTCTTCAAGTTGTGTTGGAATTCTAGTCTCCCAAGAGGGTTTCTCCTCCTCTGCACTCAGGGAGTGTGCCATGGGCTTGCATCATCCCTGAGCACCACTGCAGCTCTGGCTTTAACTCACAGATTTGTTTCCCATTTTTGTCTGCTGCAGGTTGGAATGTTACAGTGCAGCTGACATTTGTTTTACTAGCATCATGTTCTGTAGGTAAATATTTCAAACACAGATAAAAAGGCTGTGTGTATTTTCCTCTCAAATATTTAGCTCAGGGTTTCATCCTATTTCTGGTACATCATTTTCCTGCATATGAGTTCTCCTGTCTAACTAATTTTAAAAATGGAGTACAAACACAGGTGTCATCACTGAAGAAATGGAGAGGACAGACATCTGAATGGAAAAGGAACTAGCAGAACCTGCTGAGCTGGAAGGAACCCACAAGAACCATCCTGTTCCAACTCCTGGCCCTGTCCAGGATGCCCCTACAATCCCATGCTGTGCATCCCTGGCAGTGCTGTCCAAACGCTCCTGGAGCTCTGGCAGCCTTGGGGCCATGCCCATTCCCTGGGGAGCCTGGCAGTGCCCCAGCACCCTCTGGGAGAAGAACCTGACCACTTTTTTGGGTGAAGTTGTGTGAACAGTGATCATAGCCAAGACCACAGCTCTAATTATGGAAATACACTCTTTCATGTAAATATGGGAAATACATAATACTATAGTATAGTTGTGCTACTTGCTACTATAGTCCAAGGTGAGAAAAAACTTTAAGGTGATTTTGCCCAGAAATAGGCGTGAGCATGAAGTCAGCATTCGGACAGCCTTGGGGGATTGTGAGCAGTGGTTGTGGAAATGTTAATGGAAGATGATTTTTGTGCATGTCTTTCTGAAAGCTGTATAAATATTCCTTAGTAAAGTACACAGCACCACAGCTAAAGCATGGACTGGCCTGGTTCTGAACTGAGCAATCTCCTGAACAGACAGGAACAGTTGGATCTAAACAATGACCTTGAACATGACAGAGCTGAGGCTGCAAGGAATAGCAGCACTGTGAAGGAGAGTCATGTTTCATACTTCCAGTGGGGACTACTTGAAAGTAAACTGTGCAAACCAGCAGGAAGAAACCCCTAAATCAGGCATTTGTTGGCATAATGCTGAAACCTGGCATGTTTTGCCATATTGCGTCTCTTGCTGCTCTCTGTGTCCTGGCTAATCAAGCCTCTCCTTCTCTCTAAAATGAGTTACTGGCCACCAAGCTGTGTTAGTCAGTCTGTGTGAGATCTATGCTGGGTCACTAAATAATTAATATGGAATTGCTCAGAGTGTATTTTGGATTTGGGCTGTGAGTTCTGTACCAAAATGTTGATTTTGGAGCTTTCCTGCCCCTCCTCAGCAGAAACATGACCATGGAGGGATGTGAGAGTGGTTTATTTGGAACTGGATGGGAGGGGAAGCCAAACTCTGCAATTTAGAGCTGCATAGCTCTGCCTTGATGACTAAGCTGGGCTTGTCAGCCCTGGAGCTGGGATTGGGACACTCCAGTGCACTGCTGGCCAGTTCACCCAGCTTCACTTACACTGTTTTGAAACTCCAGAAACTGAGACTGGTGTGAAAGGATCACCCTGTGTGCAGGGTCTATAAATATGCATCAGAAGTGTCTGAATTACCTTGTTGTACAGTGGAGTTGGGCTCCAGGCACATGGAGAGGTGTGTGATGAGTGCAATAGATGGAGGCTGAAAAGATCAAGGTCCTGCCCCATCCTCCTGGAGCAGCGGGGTGCCTGTCACTGCCTTCTTGTGTGTCTGGACTTCATTTCCTTACCTTGAAAGTGGAATGCAGAGATATTACCAGGCACAATCAGACCTCTCCAAACCCCTTTTCCCCTCTCCTGCTGTCAGTGGATGATTAGTCCCCTCCTTCCTTGTGAAGAAGAGTTGAGAAACCTGATCTCACTCTGACTTTCTTACAGCAGGAAAATCTGGCAGCCCTGTCTCCTGCTCTCCCTGGTTACACATGATGCTGCCTTGCCCCTGAAAAGTGAAGATGCTGGATGGCAGGAAGAATTACTGTCGCTGCTATTCTAAGCCCCTTCCCCAGCTCTGTGCCAGTTAAATTACTCAGGTGCCAAGCAGGGTGCAAAAAGAGGCAAAATTTCAGAACAACACAGAGTGGAATAATACTCTTAAAATATTTTTATACAGATACTATTCTGCACTTCACAGAATAGTCTGAATTGGAAGAGACCTTAAAGCTCATTTCACTCCACTCCACTCCACTGCCAAGGGCAGGGACACCTTCCACTAGACCACATTGTTCCAAGCCCCATCCAACCTGGCCTTGGTAGGATATGTTTGATATTAAGCAGATGTGAAGCTGGAGCAGGACACGTGGTGCTGATGCAGTGACAGGACAGGCACCTGCTCTAAGTGACCCTGCTTTGACAGGAAGGTTGGACTGGATGATTTCCAGAGCTATCTTCCAATCCCAACCATTCTGTGATTCTCTGTGGTTCTGTGAGCTTGTTTGAGGCATTCTTCAAAGGAACATCCTATGGACCTGTTTCAGTTGGACACAAGGGACTCATGCACACCTTCACAGGGAGCCATCTTACCACTTCCAGTGAGCTTGTGCAGCAGCAGAGCTTGGCAGAGAGCTGGGAGTTTGGGAGAGGTACATGTTCTCCACACCCTCTGTCATTTCATCTGAGCTCCTCTCCCTCCTCCTTGATTCCAAACGCTCCCTTGAACCAGTGTACATTACACAAGCTCTGTGCCGCCCTTCCACAGCTCAAACAGGCTTATGAGCAAACAACAAAAATCCTGTTGTGCTGCCCAAGTGTGTCCTCCCTTTCACGGCATGAGCTGCTCTATGGTCTTTAAATCATCTCCCTTTGTTGCAGCCACACAGACCGTCTGGAATTTAGCCTCTGCAAAGTGCCGTCATCTCACCTCCAGCATCCCACTCGCAGCCCACCAGGCCTCAGAAGCTTGGGAGGGATTTTCTCTTCTCCCCCTTTCCTTGTTTTTAAATTTTTTTTCCTGCCCAAATCCCAAGACCAATCCCAAACCCAATTTGGCAGCCCAAATCTCAAGCTGAAAGTGAATCGCTGCTGCTGGCTGCCCTCCAGCATTCCTCCTGGAGCGAGTCAGGATCTGGAATGTCAGAATGTCAGAAGGCAGCACGGAGGGACGGGAGAAGGCTGTGCGTGGTTAAGGGCGCCGGAGGGGGCGGAGGAGGAGGAGGTGGAGGAGGAGGATGGAACAAAACCCAACTTCAGCTGGACTGCCCCTTTCCAAACCAGCGTTTGTTTCTGATTTATGCTTTTGTGTTTCACTTAAAAACGTGCAGCTCCATGCAGCAAGGGCAGAGCTTGCGGCTGCACTCCAGAGTAAATCAGGGTTTGCTTTTCCTTTCCTTTTTTTAACTTTTTTTGGCAAAAGCTTTGTGTCTAGATAAAACCAGACAGTTTCCAGCTCTCTCCTTGAGCCGGGAGTTTCTGCCTCCTGCAGTTCTGCGGAAGAGGTTGATCCTTCTGGGCCTGTGGCACACTCTGGACGAGGGGAAATGTCCTTTTGCGGAGAAGTCGGGATGGGGCCCAGGCAGTGAGGCTGGCACAGAGCAGCACCCGGCACTGGAGCACAGCGAGTCCTTGACACCTTCTCTGCTTCTGCTCGGACAAGAAACATTGTGGAGCCTCAGCTCTTCCTGCAGCAGATTAATGCCTAAAATTATACACCCTAAACAGGAGGGTTTAATTACCAGAGCTGTGAATAGTTTAATTAGTTTGTTCTGACCTTGGAAGAAGATCCTGCCCAGCACCGTAGAGCAACAGGAGAGCAAGACTGGTGTTGCTTCTCACAGACACCCAGCCTGCGAGGCCATGTCGTCCCTGTACACCAGGAGTAAGGAATATACTCGCAGCAGGAAGGCTCAGTCAGACTCTCCCCCGTCCTCTCCTTCCCCGATCGCAAAGACACTCAGAGTAAGCACCTTTTTCATTTCTGTATTACCCTGCTCAGCACATGCTCTGAGCAGAGCCTGGTGGTGGCGGTTTGTTGTCTTACCCTTGGAGACCTGTGGCTGTGGTTTCCTTTGGAAAGAGGATGGTTTAAATGAAACTTGGGATGGTGTCTCTGCAGCAACAGGTTTTAAGCAGCTGCCAGAGTCCCTGCACTGGGATTAGCTGTGTTAGTGCTGTAGGGAATTGCTAGTATGATAGTTTCCCCCTATCCTGGAACATGGCTCTCCTGGTAGGTTCCTGCTGGACAGAAAGCTCCCTGGTTAAAACAAGGCAGAACCTGACAAGCTTGTTAAACTGTACTTTTTCCATAAACACTTTGATACCGCTGATGAAACCAGGTTTGTGTTTAACTTTCACCCCTGGGGATGAGCTGGCCTGTGCCGTAGTTTAACAATTTCTACACTGCAAAAAAATTGAAGAAAGCCGCCTGTAGCAGGAGGCCCCAAACCAGAGCTGGTATCCTCCTCTCCCAAGGTGTTGGAAAGTTAGGAATGCTTCCCAGCAGTACTGCTGATTGTTCCAGAGTCATGGGAGAAGCTGTCACAAACCCTCTGGGTCCATATCGTTGTACAGGCAGCCTCTTCACCATCAAGAAATATTATCATGCTGGAGTCAAAGCCTGGAGGAATTAGTTTTTAACAGCCAGGCTAATTTTAGATGGGAGCATTAAATTAATTCCCGCACTGGTATTTGCTCAAATCAGATATGCATTGCCTTCTCTGTTGGAAGGGACAGATCTTGGTCTGGAAAAAGTATTTCCTGAAATATTTGAATTTTAACCCACTGCTGTGGCATTAATGGAAGCAGTTCCTGACCTAGGGAACTTCAGCCTTGAGGCTTCTGTGGCTGCTGGTTGCCCTGGGCTGTTAATTGTAATCAGGAGCAGGTGGTTTCTTCCTTCTGCAACTGGAGTGTCTTTGGGATGGTTCAGGTAATCTAAAACTATCCCCGGTGGGTTTGGATGGGCTTCCCTCATCAGTTTAATCACTGCGCTTGCCATTCCTCACTGAAGGGCCACAGTATTGCTCAGCAGCCTGATAACAGGTGGGGAACAATTCCAGTGTGCTGGAAATGCTTTCATTTCTTTCAAACCCCAGGCTTTTAAGGTCAGACATGTTCAGACTGACTTATTTCTCTCTTTTATGCATCTGGGCATACGAGCGAGTGACAAATATCTCACAAGAGCCCTGAGCTGTGCCTGGAGCAGACTGACTGACAGGAGGGGCTGGTTTCTCTGTCCAGAGCCGTGGGGGGACTGCAGACTTCTGGGGGTCCATGGGTGTTGGAGAAGGTGGTCGGAACTCTCAGGTGTGTAGAGGTGGTGCTTATTTCTCTGTCCATCACCTCAGTGAGATTTGCAGGCTCCTGGGGAGCTGTGGGTGTTGGAGAAGGTGGCAGGAGTTCTCAGGTGGTTACAGAAAGGTGCCAGGTGGGAATGAGAGGGCCTGAAAAAAGGCTTCTTGTGGCAGTGAGGTTTTGATGAAAACCGACATCTGAGAATGGAAATCCTTGGAGTGGTAAGGCAGTGCCAGCTGTGACTCCACATCGTTTGTAGGGAAAAACCAGGTGGGGAATGCAGCAGCATTGACTCAGTCAGTATAGGAAACAGCTCTGGTGGTGTCTGGGTTATGGAAATAGCCCATGCCTTAAAAGGCTAATTAGGGAAGGATTGACTTCAGGCTAAAATAAAGATCTGAATTAACTCTTTCTCCAAGACAACGTAATTTTGCCACAAGCAAGAGAAATAAAGGAGTTTGGTTTACTCTGGGTTTGTCCCATGTGTTTATTCTTCCCCACCCATTCCCCCATGCCCACAGTAACAGGCCTGTGCCATGAGGAGCTACCACCCTTCATAAACCAGATGGGAATGTGATATCTTGGAGTCTTTTATCTTTCCATCCAGGCTGTTGATACCAGCAGAGCTGTGGGCTCTAAACATTCCCAGCTGAGCAGGGGTGCTAGCACACACAAGCAAGCAGGAGCCTCCCACGTGGTGCACACAGGGAGAAAACTCTTGGAGAACCACACAGAGCAAAGGAGGTTTGACTTATTGAGGTATCAGTGCCAAACAGCTGCATTTGGTAAGCAGTTTCCCATGGCATTCCCTGTGCACTTGCACTGCTGCTTGGAATGCTCCTCCTTAGGAGTTAGGATAGTATTTCCTGGGGTTTTTCTTCCTTTGGATGATGGGAAGTCCCCAAATGCACAGCTAAGGAAGGGGGGCACTGTGCAGTGAACTCACACAATCTGTAAGAGAGGGATTATCCCTGCACAGGAGCTTATGGTGGCAGTGGACTGTTGGTCTCTGTGCCAGGTCAGCACCGTCCCATAGGCCCAGGACCTTCACAAATTAAGATACCCAAATCCTGTTAAATCCCCCAGGGTAAATGCTGCATTAGTGAGCATGTTCCTCAAAAGAGGAACTCAAACCCCTTTGAAATCAATTCAGATCGTCCTGTTATTTGGCACAAGCATCAAGTGTTTGGCAGTGGGTACCTTGTCATCATGTTTTGCGCCATAGTGATTTAGCTTGAGGTTTCTTCTCCTGAGAAAAATAATATTCACTTCCAAGAATGTAATAGGCATCCAGTGGCATGAAACATGTTGTGTGCATTTAAGCAAATAAATGACAGGATTGGAAGGGTGAGAGCGAAGTCAAGGACTGATTTATTTATTTATTTATTTAATTCCTATTACGGCTGGGTTGGTCATTTTTTCATAGAAGTACCATGTACTGTGTTTAGGCTTATCCATCTGTTTGTTGTGGTACTTTGTAACCTTTGTGCTTCTCCATGGGCTATTGGTTAGATGGGAAAGCAAAAGTTAAGGAGAATGCATGCTCCCAACTTACTGCAGAGATTCCAGTTCTAGCTTTTCAGTTGTTTCCCACCTCTCTGTCAAACCTTCCCATTTTTTATAAATGCTCCTTCTTGAGTGGTTGGCTGATATCTTCTGCCGTAAAAAAGACCATCAAAACTTAAAATTATCATTAATGTGTGTGGGCTGCTGGTTCAGTAGAGTGTGGCTGCCATCACTTAGAATCCCAGAAAGGTTTAGATTGGAAGAAATCTGAAAGCCCATCTCATCCCACGGGCAGGGACACCTTCCAGTAGCCAAGGTTGCTCCAAGTCCCATCCACCCTGGCCTTGGACACTTACTGTCATGAGGCAGCCACAGCTTCTCTGGGGACCCCATGACAGGGCCTCCCCACCCTCACAGCCAAGAATTCCTTCCCAATATCCCATCAATCCCTGCCCTCTGGCAATGGGAAGCCATTCCCCTCTTGTCCTGTCACACCATGCTTGTTCCAAGTCCCTCGCCAGCTCTCCTGGAACCCCTTTAGGCACTGGAAGGGGCTCTGAGGCCTCCCTGGAGCTGTCTCTTCTCCAGGCTGAACACCCCCACCTCTCCCAGCCTGACTCCAGAGGAGAGGGAGGGGCTCCAGGCCTCGGAGCAGCTCTGTTCTCTCCTCTGGCCTCCTGTCCTTCTGGCCTCACGTCCTTCCTGTGCTGAAAACCCAGGGCTGGAGGCAGCTCTGCAGGTGGGGTCTCACCTGAGCAGGGCACAGGGGCAGAATCTCCTCCTGCCCTGCTGCCAGCACTGGGGGATCAGCCCAGCACACAGGCGATTCTGGGCTGCCAGAACACGTGGCTGGGGCATGTTGAGCTTCTCATCCACCAACGCCCCCATTTCCTTCTCCCCAGGGCTGATCTCAGTCCATTCTCTGCCCAGTCCGGTTGTGAAGTAGCTGCTTGATGGTTATTACTCACTTCTCAAGTGCTTCTGTATAATTCTCCTTGTTCTGTTCATGCTTACACTTTCACTGCAAGGCTCTTTCCCTCTGAAGTTAGATTGCTCCCTCGTTAAGCCACCTTCAGAGTACATAACCTGCGCTTTCCAGCTGAATTTTTATCAGGAAGAGCTCAGCAATAAAGCTCTAAGTGTATGCAGTGGTCTGCACTGATTTATTTTATTCTGCCTTTCATTGGAGCATCTGAAGGAGCCATGCTGGGTGAAATATGGGATGCAGGAGCATCACCTTTTATGGTCCGTATGTTTTCACCAAGTCACTTGATAGTAATACTTGAGTATAAAAAGCAGCAGTTCCCAAATCACCGTCTCTGTAAACGAGCCCCCACACAGAGCCCATGATGCTCTGAGCAGGGCTCTGAGCACTGATTACCATGGCAGCAAATGCACCAAGGCTGGCTACAGTCGTGTGCACACGTACGTCGGGAAGGCAAAGCAAATCTTACAGCAGAAAGAAAAGCTAATGCATAAAAAATGTGAGTGGCTGAGCTGCAGGTGCTCAGCATGCAAATCACACTGACAGGGTTGGTGTTGATGTTTCAGTGATCATAGAATCACAGAATCTCAGAATGATTTGGTTTGAAAGGATCTTAAAGCTCATCTCATCACATCCCCACCATGGGCAGGGACATCTACTAGCCCAGGTTGCTCCAAGCCCCGTACAGTCTGGCCTTGGACACTTCCAGGCATGGGGCGGGAAGAATTTCCTCCTGAGATCTTATCTAAATCTTTCCTCATTTACTTTAAAACCATCCCCCTTGTTGTCCTGTCACTTGCCCATGTAAAAAGTCAATGTCTAATGCTGGGAGTCATTAGAAATGTCTGCTAGGATTACAGCCTTCCTCAAGTTTGGAATATAAATATATCAGGTGGTCAGCTTTTGTTCTGTGGTGTTTTTGCAACAGGTTCCACTCATTTCAGATATTCCTGGTCACAGGTTTATTCACACATGGGGTTTTCCTCTGTGAATCATTTAACTTGCTATGCTGCCAATGTTTTAGAGAATAGAAAGTGTTATGAAAATATTTTTCCAGGAACCTTTACGTTCCTGTGTTTCTGTTTAGTGGCTTGGACTTGTTTGGTTGTGATAAAAGTGATGCTGCATAAATTGAAATGGGATCAAATAAGTTGTCTCATGACAGTTTCTATCTAATTTCTGGATTGCTAACTAGTTAAACAGTGTTTGTGGAAATGGTTCCCTTCTCTCCCAGCCAACAAAAAATATGGTATACTGAAACTTGAACATTCAGGCAATTAACCTTCATCTGTGTTCTCCAGCACCCTGTTTTATCTCTGGCTATTCCTCAAGCATCATGTTTCTCAGATGGGTATCAGGATGAAATCCTTCTGCGTTGTTTGTCCTTGGGAGTTTTTTTGAGTTTTCCTCTGTAAATGTCCATATCTGGAAGCATATCGGGAACTTGTGGTTATTCCCAGGGCACCACCCATGAGATGTTCCCTGCTGTGACTCAGTAGCCAAATGATGCTCCTGTGTGTGGATGTATAAACAAGATGGGTCAGGGCATGTGCTGTGACCTGTGGACTGAACAGCTTCTGTCCCTGAGGCTGAAGTTCCTTCAACTCCCCTCCCTCCCTCCCGAGCAGCAGGATTGATCCAAGCCAAAGCTGGAGCAAGAAGTCCGTTAACTATTAAAGGCTCTGAGTGGTCATGGATGATTTGGAAAGGACATGATGTAACACTACAGCCTCATTTAATGCTCCTGTTTGACCCTCAGCTGCCTGGTCAGAGGTGTTGCCTTTGGAGAAGCTGGTTAAGCGGTTGGAGAGGAATCCCTTGGGGTAGCTCAGCCTTGAAACCACAGCTCATTGCAGGAGTTCACAGGGTCATGGGCAACTTGAGGTTCCACCAGAGCAGAGAATCAACTGGAACTGTAAAAGGGGTGAAGGGAGGAGGAGAAAGATGATACCCTTAATTTGAGTCAGTTAATGGTACAGCCACAAAACCAAGGACAGAGAGAGGGGGAGGGGCTACAGAATGGGAATGAGCAGCCACAGGAGTGATGGGGAGAAAGGGTGGAACCTCTGTGAGCCGCTAACCACATCATCCTGCTGAGCTGGAAACCAGTGTCTGCATCCCTGCAGGAGCCCACTAGAGTTCTATTTTTCGTAAAATGAACACAAACTCATAAAAAATAGAGCTGGAAGAGAGACAGAGCCCAGTTCATCCATTTCCCTGTGTACTGGCAGCTGCACTTGTGCTATTCATGGGAGGTGGTGCATAGAATCATAGAATCATGGAACCATTAAGGTTGGAAAAGCAGTCTAAGATCACTGAGTCCAAACATTACCCAGCACTTCTGGGTGGGGATCATTCTCTTCTCTCAGGTAACAAGCAACAGGACAAGAGGAAATGGCCTCAAGTTTTGCCAGGGGAGGTTCAGGTTGGATATTGAGGAAAATTTCTTCCCTGAAAAGGTGGTCAGACACTGGCTCAGACTGCCCTGGGCAGAGATGGAGTCACCATCCCGGAAGTGTCCAAAACACATGTGGATGTGGCACCTTGGATATCACACCTGAGGACATGAATTAGTGGTTAACATGGCAGTGCTGTGGTTTGGGCTTGATAGTCTTAGCGGGCTTTTCCAGTCTTCACAGTTCTGTGATTCCATGATTCCAGTCTTGCTGCCATGTGCTGCCTGTGCCCACAGTGCTGTTGTGGGATTGTGGCTGCTGGCTCAGGAGCTGTTTACTGGATTCCGGAGTGAACTTCACACTGAATAGTTGCTAGGTTGACTGTTGGCAGCTCTCACCCTCGCTGGTGGTTCAAGAGGTATTTAAGTCCCTAATGAAACACCTGAGAACATCCTGCCAGAGTTTTTGCAGGGCAGGGAAGGGGTTCCTGCAGACCTATGGCATTCTCATCTGGAAGAAATTTAGAAGTAATCTTTTCCTCTCATGTCACTTGGCCGCTTGGTTTTTATTTCCACATGTCTGGAGAGTTTTGTCTAAGATCACATCTCTGTGCAAAATTAATTTTTTCACCAATAAAATTTGATCCCTTAGGAAAGAAGGAAAAAAGAGCAACAAACCCCGAGTTTCACAATTACAGCCTTTCCTAAATTAAAATACTATCCAGCCTGATGTTTTACGTGGTGAGTTTTATCCCCAAGAGACAATGGGAATAAACTGCAGCTGCTGGAAAGCCCATGGGTCATGAGAGAGCTTTGGGGTACAGAGCCACAGACTGGCCATGGCACACATGGCACAGACCAGCATCTGACTGTAGCTTGTTTGAGATGGCAGGAGATGTGGCCATCAGTCCCTCACAGGTCTGGATGTTTGTTTCTGATTAAATATATGCTGTTTGTACTGAAAATTATGGGATCTGCTGCAGCCAGCTGCTGAAGCCACTACTCCATCTTGGAGAAGCTTTTAATGTTATGCTTCAGTAATAGCAGTTTTTCTTAAGCAAAGTTTATTGATTTATAGTTTGAGAAAACATATTTCGCATCAGGCTTTGGGGAGTTGGAGGTTACATGGAGGTGGTTTGGCTGCACTGGATTATTAATCATATCCATAGGATTTTGGAATCCTTGCATTTGCACGATTGCAGGCTCAAGCTGGAAGCAGCACATCCATCATGCCGGTGTAGCTAACAGGATGCTGCACAAACCACAGCTCTCAGGTCAGAGGAGCAGCTTTCTGAGGGAGGCAATGACCTCGAAATAACTCTCAAAAGCAGAGTTCAGCCAGAACTTCGAATTATTCTGCCTCCACTGAAAAACTAAACTTGATCCCAGCCATTTCTGACTGGAATGACAAATGCAGCTGGAGGGGAACACCGACCTGAATTGTAACCACTGGGGATAGTCCAGTGGGGTGTCCCAGGGAGCCTCCTCCCAGCTTTGCTTCTTTCCAGCTCAGCTCTGGCTGCACTGGCTCCTGGAGGATTCCTGCCCTCAGCAGTGCCCTGCTCTTCCCTGGCATGGCCTCACCTCAGGTCGAGACGGCACTTTTGGGCATCTCAATGTAAGAAGGATCTGAAGCCGTTGGAGAGTGTGCAAAGGAGGGACACAGAAATAGGGAAGGGTCTGGAGGGGCTGCACGAGGAGTGGCTGAGGGCACTTGGTCTGCTCAGCCTGAAGGAGACTGAGGTCAGACCCCACTGGGGCTGCAGCTCCTCCCAAGGGGCAGCTCAGATCTCTGCTCTCTGTGACCGTGACAGGACCCCAGGGAAGGGCTGGAGCTGTGTCAGGGGAGGCTCAGGCTGGATATCAGGGAAAGGTTCTTCCCCCAGAGGGTGCTGGGCACTGCCCAGGCTCCCCAGGGAATGGGGACAGCCCCAAGGCTGCCAGAGCTCCAGGAGCCTTTGGACAATTCTCCCAGGGATGCACAGGATGGGATTGTTGGGGTGTCCTGGGCAGGACCAGGATGTGGGCTCAATCCTCATGGATCCCCTCCAGCTCCTAAGGACATTCCATGCTCCTAAGAGGGAGAGGTTGTCCTTTGGAACACACATCAGCCTGGCCCAGGTCTGGAGCTCATGTAGGAGCAGCTGAGCTACGTAACTGCAGGAACATAGTGACTTTTGCTTATAAAAGGGAAAGAACCTCAAAACCAGCTGGCTTTATTTTACATTTATTTCTAAAATAAACTTGGCTCATCAAGAGGGTATTTGCCAGCACAAGAATAAAATTTTAGAGGTTTCTAAAACTTCCTCTGTTGCATAGAGGACAGAGCTGGAGCTGTGCCCCTCAGTCTCATTCCATGGTGGTTAATTAATCGTAGGCATTGATCAGGACTTCTGAGACAAAACACACCAAAATAAATTCCTTGACAACTCTTAAAATACTGTACACTCTCCTGAGATTGGCCAGTTGGAGATAAAGAAGCATAAAATGTTCCCAAAGCATCTAATTTTTTCTCTTTTTTCCTTGTTTGTTTTTTTTTTCTTTTTTTTCTTGAAAAAATGTAAATAGTAGGCAATTGTGCCTTCACTGGCTCCAGCCTCAGCCACAGAATGCAACTGGAAGCAACTAAGGCAGTTTCTGCCTTGGCAAGAGCAGCAGCCATTCCCTCTTTTGGCAGTGCAGTTCAGGGCTGCATTTTATTGAAACCTTCCATGAGGAATTTGGTTTTAATTATTCATCACTAAGCTCACAACACCTGCAAAATTTTCTGGTTTTAAGGGAAGGCTCCTGCCCTTCACAGTCCAAGTACATTTTTAAAATCAGTCCTGGATGGTATTCTTGGCACAAGGCAGCATCCCAGCACTCTGGGTAGGTGGACCCAAAGACAGAGTACCCAGCTGTGCCTTTTCCCCAAGACTGACCAATGTCAGCACCCTGAGAACCCCTGGAACTGTCCAAGGCCAGTTTGGGATAGTGGAAGGTGTCCCTGCTCATGACAGGGGATGGAACTGGATGAGCTTTAAGGTCCCTTCCAACCCAAACCATCCTTTGATTCCATGATTCTCTGGTGCTCTTTGTCCGTTTTCTTGGGTCCCATCTCAGATCCTTATGATTTTCCAACCCACCTGTGTTGGATCATATTTGAGCTGGCAAAATGGGCTGAACCCCTTCAGTGTCCTCCACCACCCCAGCACTACCTTCACGTGAGATGGATGGGAGGGAAGGTGATGGGATCTCTCTGGTGAGAGCTTTAAGACCTGAGGATTACCAGAAGCTTGTGAGCATGGCTGCAAGCACTCTCTGCTTTTTAGTTTTCTTTTAGGAGTCACCCCCTTGGGTGTCTGGGCAGCAGTGCTGGGCTCAGCTCAGCTGCCATGCTGGATTCTGAATCAGGACAGCCTCCAACCCCGTGTGTTCCACCCACCCCAACCCCTGCAGTGCTCTGACCCTGTTTAGATTATGGAAGGATAATTTACAACTTGATGCTTCCCTGGCTCTTGATGTTTTTAGTTGAATTTTGATCCCAAGGGAAATAAAGGAATCTGGGCAAAACTGCAGTGCTGCTCCAAATTTGCCAGGGAGAGAAAAAAGACTCCAGTGTATTTGTTGATAATGACTAGGGTGGATACAGCAGTTTCTCAGCATTCTCCCTCACAAACCCTAATGATTTCCTTCAGGAAAATCAGGAAGAAGACCCTTCTTTCACCAGCTCAGTCAAGTGCACATGTGATGCCTCAGCTCTTCATTCTTTCTGTTCATTCCCATCTTCTCTTCCCAGCAATGAAGGAAGAAGTTTTGTCCTTCACCTTCTTACCTTGGAATTTCCAGCTCTCAGATGGCTTCTCTGAGCAAACGACCTCCTTCCTCACTTCCATGGGCAGTGCAGGGAGCCAGCCAATGCTGCTGGAATTCCAGTGAATATTTGGTGGCTGTTTGAGAGGGCAGGGCCAGTGGGGCCTGTGGGGACTGCGCTGATGGAGCTGGTGCAGCTGGAAGCACATGGAGAGGGTTCCAAATGTGCTGTGGTCAAACACAGGACAGAACTGAGCAGGAAAGAAGCAGTTTTCTGCTGGAACTACAGTGGCCTCTGAAGATGTTTGTCTCTCTTTGATAAAATGGCAGGGATGTCTCAGTTAAGCAACTCCTCCAGTGTTCGACAGAGTCATGGAATCACAGTCACTGAGGTTGGAAAAGCTCTCTAAGATCATTGAGTCTACCACTGCCATGTTAACTGCTAATCCATGTCCCAAGTGCCACACCCACATGTTTCTTAAACACTTCCAAGGTTGGTGACTCCACCACTGCCCTGGGCAGCTGTGCCAGGGCCTGACCACACTTTAAGGGAAGAAATTTTCTTTAATATCCAACCTAAACCTCTCCTTGCAGCCATTCCCCAGAGCCTGACCGACCCCCCCCCCCCCCCCCCCCCCCCCCCCCCCGGCTCCCCCCTCCTGTCAGGAAGTTGTGCAGAGCCAGAAGGTCCCCCCTGAGCCGCCTTTTCTCCAGGCTGAGCCCCCTCAGCTCCCTCAGCCACTCCCAGTGCTCCAGACACTTCCCCAGTGTCATTGTTCTTCTCTTAGAGGGCTTTTCCAACTTTAAGGGTGCTGTCATTCCATGATTCCAGGTTACTGCAGGGTTGCTGTGCTCAATGCTGGCAGCAGCAGGAATGATGCGGGTTGTCCCCTCTCATCTGGCACTTTCCTTCTCTTTAAACACATAGACACAGTCACAGTCTGAGCCAGTCCATGGCAGTATCCATCACAGAAAGGTTGTAAATGCAATAAACCTGGGGGTTGCCCCCTTTTTGCTGTGTATGTTTAAAGTGATCCCTTTCTTACCCCACCCTTCATTTGTGGAAGCATGCCTCTGCTCTCCCTGCATATGGAAATTCTTATTTCTTAAAAGGAAAAAAAAGGACAGAAGTGTTTTTTCCTCTTGCTGCAAGCACCCTGGCTAGCTTGGGGACCTGCTTGGGTTCACTGTCTGGTTTCCATGTCACCTTGCCCAGCCACATGGTGTTTCCCAGCACTGTTCAAATCCATTAGCATGTGCGTTTGCTGAAGTAAGTTCACGCTTGCTAAAGAGTGGATTACTTGCCCAGCCATTTGTCATCATAGCAAAAGTCACCACTGAAGGGGATTAGCATAAAGTGCACAAATAACTTTCAATAAGAGCCTTGTTAATCACTGTAATTCCATTCTCCAGCTCTTCGGGGGAAGTTGGGTCATTGGGCCAGGATTCAAAAGGGGTTGTCAGGCTGTTGAGGGGTTTAAGAAACAAATACTCAGCTGACAAAGCACCATGGAGAGATCAGTGAGTGTGTGGCTGAAAATGGGAAATCCTTTGTAGAATCCTAGAACCCCAAACTGGTTTGAATGGGAAACGACCATCAAAGCTCATCCAGTCCCACCCTCTCCCATGGGCAGGGTCCCTTTGCACTAGCCCAGGTAGCTCCAAGCACTGTCTAACCTGGCCTTGGACACTTCCAGGAATCAAGGGGCAGCTGTGCCATTTCTCTGAGCCATCTGTGCCTGGACCTCATCATCCTCACAGCCAAGAATTGCTCCCCAATATCCCATCTAACCCTGCCCTCTGCCAGTGGTAAGCCATTTCCCCTTGTCCCAGCACTCCAGATCCTTGTCCAAACTCACTCTGCAGCTTTCCTGGAGTCCCTTTAGGCACTGGAGGGGTCCCTAAGGTCATCCCAGAGCCTTTTTTTCTTCAGTCTGGCTCCAGAGCAGGGGTTCTCCAGGCCTCTTCTGGACTCCAGCAGCTCCATGGCCTTTCTGTGCTGGAACCCCAGGGCTGGAGGCAGCTCTGCAGGTGGGGTCTCACCTGAGTGGGGCACAGGGGCAGAATCTCCCCCTCCCCTCAATGAGCCCAGGATGTGGTTGGATTTGTGGTCTGTCTTTCTAACAGCCCTGTGCTGGGGGCTAGCTATACAGAAACTGTCCCAACTTGCTGCCTTTGGGTTTCATAGAGAGCATGGCCTAAGCCAGGGCTGTTTGGACAAGAGGGCTGTGTCCTTGTCATGACATCAGGCCTGCTGGGCATTGAGTCACATGAGATGTTTCCCAGACAGCATCGAAAATGGCTTGTGGAGGTGCAGCAGGGCTTAGCCATGGTGGGAATGCATCTGCTGTCTTCCTTGGGAGGTTTCTCACCTCTAAGATGAAAAGAGGTGAGAGATTTTATTGGAGCAAATAAAATAATACCAGGCTGGACCCACTGCTGTGGCTCGGGCCCCATGCCTGCACCAGGAGGGCCTCCTGGAGCTTTGGTTTTGGTGTCTGCAGGGTAGGGCTGGCACTAAACCTGCCCAAGAGCCTGGCTGAGGGTGGCCCTGTGGGCACAGCTGGAGGGAGAATGTTCTAATTCATAGCAGGGTTTGCTTATCCTTTTGATCTCTGCATGTATCAGCTTTGTCTGAATGTGTGGTCCATCCGTGAGGCTCCATGTGCCGGGTCCTGGCCATTCATTCTTCTGGTGCTGGTCAGCTAACAGCACAGCATGTAAGAGGCTGTGCTGCAGAGTCCATGCATTGCAGCTCCCTGGGCACCCTCCTGGCCTGAATCAGGGTCACATTAGGCTGGGATGAATTAAAAACTCAGCAGCCAGGTGCAGGTAATAGGTTGCCGTGTCCTGGGAAGCAGCAGGCAGGGCTGGCACGGGGCAAGATGCTATGGGACCTGCCCCTGTGCTCCCCTGGCTTTGAGTGGAGAGGTGACTGGGTCACTTGTTCACCCTCCTCCATGTAATGGGTGGCTTAATTCCTCTCTCCATGGGGTGTACTCCCAGATCCCTGCCCAAGACCAGAGGCATTGTCTGGATGCCAGGCTGGAGTGGGTGGTCTGAGGTCTTCAAGTCAGCAGGGTGCCAGGCAGGCAGCAAATCTGCCTCCCAGCAAGGCCTTAGCACTGGATTTACTGGTGTAGCTGACAGCACAAGCAGTGTGAGCATGTCTGGACACTAAAGCGTGACCCCTCATCTGCTCTGTGATGTCCTTTGTGTTGACTCTATTAAAAAGAGCATAGGGAATTGGCTGCAAGTGCCTGTGGGAGGTTTGTGCTCACTCAGAACAATGATGCTTCTGATAAACCAGCAGAAGAATACTGTGCTCAACTTCCAGTTCAAGGGGCCATAAAGAGCTGGAATGCACCTGGAATTTGAGTAAATGTCTTTCAGACAGAAACCTCGTGGAGGAGGTGACTGTCAGTGTGGCATGTCCTGCAGGACAGTGATTCCGTCACCACTGGATTTATGCAACTGTAGGAAGGAACTATTCAATCCAGAAAATTTTATTGAAATGGTGCTTTACCACATCCAGCCTCTATAGGACAGTCATAGAATCATGGGATTATTAAGTTGGAAAAGTCCTCTGAGATCATTGAGCCCAAACTTTCCCCCAGCATTGCCATGTTCGCCACTAAACCATGTCCCAGGTTTTACATCTATACACTTTTTTAACATTTCCACAGAGTATGATTCTACCACTGCCCTGGGCAACCTGCGCCAGGGCCTGACCCCCCTTTCAAGGAGGAAATTTTCCCTAATATGCACTTAACCTGAACCTCCCCTGACACAACTTGAGGCCTTTCCTTTGTGTCCTGTCCCTTGTTGCCTGGGACCAGAGCCAGGTCCCCCCGAGCCTTCTTTTCTCCAGGCTGGGCCCCCAGCTCCCTCAGCTGCTCATGGTGCTCCAGACCCTTCCCCAGTTCCTTTCCTTTCTCTGGACACACTCCAACCCCTCAATGTGCAAAGTTGGCTGAGGACAGCACAGTGGAGGCTTGGATGTTGATGGGGAAAGAAGAACCCAACACAGGCTTCAACCACCCTGGTGTAAGGTCTTCTCCCTCCCTCCTGCAGCTTCTGTTGTGTCTCTCTCTGCCACAGTGAAGCTTTTCCCCGTGGGGAGGTGCTTGCCCATGGAGAGAAGAGTGTTTGTCATTTTCTCAAGTTCAGCACAAACACTGGGAGATCCCTGTGTCTGTAAATCCCCCTCACCCACTTCATGCACAGCACAGTGATCACAGTTAGGAAGAACAACTTCACTGGAAAGGGGAAACAGTAGATTAGTTTGGATTCCAGGGGAGGCATTTCAATTCTGGAAATGAGGATTTGAACAGCAAGATTCAGGATTTTTTAGGTGAGCGAAATAAATGCTTCAGAGGAGCTGAAGCAGTTGAAGATTCAGGCAGAGATTGGAGATTCCTAGTTTGGGCTGGGAAATCTCTGTGTAGCCTGGCATGGGCTGTGTGCTGGTATCTGAAGTGAGAAATTGCTGCTGCCTGGAAGCTCTGCAGTTTTTGAATTTAATGTTTAATTCTCCTCATTGTTAATTACCTTTTTCTTTCTTTTTTTCTTCCTTCAGCATGAAAGACTTTCCAGGTAAGAATTTTCCCTTTTTCTTTTTTTTTTTTTTTTTTTTTTTTTTTTTTTTTTTTTTTTTTTTTTTTTTTTTTTTTTTGGCAGCATATTTGTTGGCAGCATGTTTTTGTATGGCTTTGAGGATTCCCTGTTCTTCAAATCCAGTCTGGTACTGGCTATTTGGTCCTTTCCTCAGCTCAGCTGTGGCACCAATTTGCTTCTATTCTTTACTCCCTGAATTATTTACCTCAGTGCCGTCTTAGAAATGGAGCTGGTTCCCACCATGGAAATGAGAGATTGGTGGGAAGTCACTGCCCATGGGAGGCTGGGCTGGTACCCTGGGATTTTTTCCAGTTGTTGTAGTGGTGGTTGCTGCTAGGTTTTGGGCTGCGATCCCCGGGGCCAGGTGGAGGGTGCTCCCACAGACCCCAGAGCCCTGGCTCAGCTGAGTCTGCCACAGCCTCCCATCCCAAACAACTGGGCCCTTTGCTGGCTGTTCCAAATTACCACAGCTCCAAAGTGCTTCCTCCTGTTTCAGGTTGGAAGCAGCTACGAACCCCACCACGAGTGACTTGTCCTACAGCGACCGTGCCTCCAGTCGCTCCAGTGCCTACAGCCGCAGGGAGAACCGGCTCACTGCCCTCAGCAGCCGGGCAGAGGAGGAGAGCAACAGGGACTATAAGAAAGTAGGATTTTTTAAACTTATTATTGTCACTGCACACATCGCAGAACCTGCCTGTTGCTGCAGAAACCGGCCCCAAGAATCTGTGGAAAGAAGGAGAAGATGTTTATGTTCATTTTCTCTGTTTCAAAGAATCCAGTGGTTTGGGTCGGAAGGGACCTTAAAGCTCAGCCCATTCCACCCCTGTCATGAGCAGGGACACCTTGCATTATCCCAGGTTGCCCCAAGTCCCATTCAGCCTGGAGCTGGACACTTCCAGTGATCCAGGGGCAACCACAGCTTCTCTGGGCTCTGTGCCAGGGCCTCACCACCCTGTAAGGAATTACCTAAATTAAAACTGTCCTTTTTTTGTGCCACTTGGCTCTGTTTAAATGCCCTACAAAATTCAACAGCTGTTTTCTTACTTCTAATTAATTAATTATGAAAACACAAGTAAAGCATCCAAATTGGTTTTCTTTTCCGTTCTCATCTCCTGATGAGAAAAGCAGGAGCAGTGAACCCCTCAGCTCAGTGCTGAGGGCATGCGTCTGCTCAGAGCAGTGTGGCAGGATGGGGTTAATTAACCTGGAGCAGCCTGGTTAATTGAGCTCTTGTTTTGCATTTCAGTTGTATGAGAGTGCCCTGTCTGAAAATCAAAAGCTGAAGTCAAAGCTGCAGGAAGCCCAGCTTGAGCTGGCTGATATCAAAGCAAAGTTGGAAAAAGCAGCCCAGGTAAGGGAAAATCCAGGTCCTGACTGGAGAAACTGAGCACTGGCCATGACAAACCAACACTTGTTCCAGAATGGGAAAGGGAGGGAAGCTCCTGGAAGGTTTTTGGGAGGGGAGGTGCCAGAAGAGGGGAGGTGCCAGAGGAGACTGAAATAAGCAAGTAATTTTGTAAATCAACTTGTTGCATCCTAAGCAAGAGCATCTGTGGGCTGTCTTGGCCTTTGTGCAACACCCTGTGAATGCTCTTGGGTTTAATCACTTTCTATTTTTAATTTCCATAACAGAAACAGGAGAAAACTTCTGACCGGTCCAGCATGCTGGAGATGGAGAAGAGGGTACGTGTCTCTGCTTTCTTCTGAGTCACAGCCTGTGCCTCATGTTGCTGTGCAGGGCAGCAATTTCTAGAAGGGAAGCGTTAATTAAAAGATAAGTTGTATTTTTGCCTTGAGGAGCAGTGCACAATGATAATTGTGTTCTGACCTTTGCAGGGCCTGAGACTCTGCTGCTCTCTTTGCGTATCAGCTTCGTTCTGGTTCCTCTCTTTTCATTCTAAGCAGCTGAGGACCAATGGATTGTATCACACTGAGGACTGTTGGTCCGTTATGTTTCAAAACATCCTTGATCCTTACGTAAAGGTTTTGGGTGGTGGGGGAACAAGACAAAATCCTGGAAGGGCTGCTCTCAATCCCTTCATCCCCTACCCTGGGTTGATACCAAGGATTGTCCCAACCCAGGGACAGGACCTTGAACTTGGCCTTGTTGAAGTTCAGGGTAACATCCTGTATAACTTCTGTTGAATTAGGATCACAACAGCTACAAATTCTGAGAGATAGAAAGTAAAAACATGTCCAGCTGTTCTCAGTGAAGATGCATTAACTGTGTCTGGGATGGCTCGTGCATTTTGCACCGATGAATCCCTGGATTAACCGTTCTGTGGGTAAAAAGTGACCCAGAGCTCATCATCCACAGCACACTCAGATGCTGCCTTTCCCTCACTCTCCTGGCCTCATGGCTTTTTGCACAGGACAAAAGAGCTGGGCAGAGAGTGTAAATATTGTTCTCGATGAGTGTTTCCCACTTTCCCCTTCCCAGAGCATGTCCCTGGAGCAGTTTGAGCCCCTTCATATTGGGAAAGTCACTGAAGGAGTCCAGATCTCCCTGCCTTGGCACAGGCTTAGCTGAGGCCACTCGCATGGCAGAATCTAATCCTTACGTTCTAAAATGCACTGAAAGCAGTTCAGCTTTGCAGCCCTGGATTATCTGGGAGAAACAGGATTTCCAGGCAGGGAATTTCCTTGTTCTGTTTCCTATTTGAGCAGCTCAGTGACTTTTCTCATTGCCACCTATAGTGGAGTATAAGTAAATCCATGGCTTCACCTACAGAGCTCAAAATCAAATTACATCAGCAGCTCCTGAGCACTGGGATAGCTGAAAATAGGGAAAAATTTCATTAAGGGTATGAATAGAGCTTGTGATCTGCCCAAACAGGCCCAGCTTATATCCCTGATGATTTGCCAGCTGCCCTGTCCCAGATGATCAGCTCCTGGTTGTAACCTCTGCCTTGCTTTGGGATACTCTTCAGGGAATGCTGCTACAGAAACACAAGACTCTTATTTTTCTTTAAAAGAAAATATACTGTAAATTTTTCTTCTAAATCCTTGTGACCTTCTTTGTTATGAATCCTTGTAAACAGGAGAAGCGAGCCCTGGAGCGGAAACTCTCTGAAATGGAGGAGGAAATGAAGGTAAGAAATAATCTTCACTGGGTCTGTTCTGTTTTTTATGCTTTGTACTCTTGTCTTTGGGGATTGTCACTCAGTAGCAGGATGTTAAAGGTGTCCATGGGAAGGATCTCATTTTCCTTTCTGCAGTGAGAACTTGCTTTAATGGCCCTGTTCTCCAAACATGAAATGTTAATAAACTGTCCTGTTCTCATTCATCTGATTGCTCCTATGTTTGATTTGTTCTGCTGTTTGATCCGAGAATGGTGTAAGCTGTTCTCCTTAAATGCCTTCCCAAACTAACTTTTTGTGGCATCGCTGAGTTCCAGTGTGCTGACCCCCTGTGCTCTGACTAGTCTGCAGCCCAAGTTAAGCCACTGAGGTTCTCTCCGGATGGGTAAGAAGACAAAGCTGGCTTTTGAGCTTATGCACACTGGCCAGGATAAAACACAGAGTGGTTGTGTTCCTATACTCCCTTCCCAAAGCATGTCACTGGGAGGCCACGGCAGCCTGGGATGATTCCAGCAAGGAGGAATTTGCTTCCTGATGGGATGTGCAGCATGGCTTGCTGTCACGAGCCATGGCCACTGGTGCTCTGGTGCATTCTCACTCCCGTGGCATCAAGGATGGTTGTGCCCGTGAGGGGAGCCCTGCATCTGGCTGCCCACACACCCCCAAAGCCTCACCCTGTTCGGCAGCGCTGCGTCACGTTACGCTGTATTTCAGTGCTCGTGTTCACAGAATGACTGTCTCCTTTGCTCTGCCCCGTGCTTTCCTTCCCTTTCAACATGAGGGATGGGACCAAGATACTCTCAGGAGGAAGGACCCACATGAGAGCTCTCCTGGCACCGTGCACTGACAGAAACTACTTGCTGCCACCCTGGAGAAGGTTCCAACTCTATGTGAAACTGTGTTTCTACCAAGCACATAGCTTTGGAAGGATCACTGGCTTCTGCTGCATCTTCTGCTGCAATAAGTAGCATAGTGATGTGGTGGATTCTTGCTGTAGAGGTTCTTGTTCTCTCAGAGAGGAGAAAATAATTGTGGATATGTGAGCCAGAAGGAGAAGGAGAAAGGATTGAGTATGTCTAAATTCCAAACTCTTTGTTCAGTGAGCAGGTGGGAACCTTTAACTGCACAGAGACTTTCCTGTAATTACAGAATTGTGGTCTTCAAGAGAAATACAGGCATGAGCAGTTTGTGTTGTTCCTTCAGCTCTGCAAATCACTGCAAACCTGCAACTTCAGCCCATGGAGTAAGAAGACAAGGTGGTGGCCTCTAGTGGCCTCAGTTTGGAAACATACTGCTCTGGAAAGCAGTTAATGAGAGAAGGTGCCTGCAGGGTCTGCTGGACACAGCCAGAGTGCCTCCAGTTCAGGTAGTCTGGAGCTGCAAAACCATGGAAGCCAAGTTGCTGCAGAAGGAGAAATGCTGCTGGAGGTTGGACGTGTTCTCTCAATGCCTCGAGGGACAGGAGCTGAAGGAACCTGTGGTCCAGCTGAAAATGAGCTTCAGGTCCTTGAGACTAGTGCTGACTCTGCTCTCTGCCTGTTCTTGCTGCATCAGACAACCAAAGTGGCCTTTTGTTAGTAGAACAAACACACAATAGGAAAATCTCTCTTCTGAGGTGCTACTAGATTTTTACTAGTTTTTGCAAACCTTAACCATGTAGTGAGTACTTGAGGGCATTGTGACATGCCTTGTTTGACAGCTACTCAAAAAAAGGAATACAAAATCTCTGAAGAAAGCAGCATTGAATTGGAGCTTTCCAAAAAGAAACTGTTGTGTCCACTTTCATGATGCCTTGAAGTGGGAGAAACAGCCCTGCTGTGTTTGCCTCGAGGGAGATTACCTCTGCAGAGCATCCCTATTAGTCACTAGTGTGGGAGTAGAGCCAAGAAAGAATCTACTGATTCTGGTTGGGACTCTCATTCTTGCTCCTTGCACTACCTGAGTAGCTGTTGTGCAGAGTCAGAAGGAAAAAGTAAGGAATTGTGAAAGAAAGTACAAATCCACCAATTTCCTTTAATGTGGAGAACAGCAAGTGGAAACAACCATACCTGTCGGGTGATTAGGTCTCAGGTTATTTTCAGGAGTTCTTCCCACTAGTCTTTGAATCTAGCAAGACTGACACCCAGCTGTTGGCTTCACAGGTGTCTGTGTCCAGTTGCACACATCAGATGTCCTGGCCAGGGCTGTCCTCTCCTTGCAGCTGACTTCTGAGGAAGAGGAGGCAGAGGTGACAGATATGCACAGTATTTCGGGCTGTGTTTGAGGGAATGAGATTTGTTCCTGTTGGAGTGTGACCCCTGCTACCAAAGCCATAGAGAAGTGAAGAGGAGCAAGACAGGCTTGGTAACCTCAAGAAGTTTGGTGGCAGAGATGCTCCTCAGATCTGCTCTTGCAAAGGTGACAGACCAGTGCAGCATTTCCCTGAGTGACTGCACAATTCAACTGGAGATTCAGAACCTTGGCTGAGGCAGGAGAAAGAAAATTAACATTTGCACTGAGCTGAATTCAATGCCAAGTGCCCGAGGTCCCAACTTAACACAGCAATTGTTCTTGAAGGTCACAGAAGCTTCTTTTTTCCATAGCAGTACTGCAGTTCCTGGCCTCAGCCATCATGCAGGCTCTGGGCATTTTTATTTAGTGTTGAGGCACAAAATCCGTTAATTGAAGGCAGGTACAGGGAACTGAGAAACCTGCTTTTGCTAAGCCAAGTATCAAGCAGAGTGATAAGCAATCACAGCGGTATCGTCCAGATCCTGCTCTTTGCCCTTGGCTTCAGTCCCAGCTTCCCAGCCTTTGCTGGATTTGATGCATAAACAGGAGCCTGGCCTACCTACAGCATACACACATTTTTACATAAATGATCCTTTCTGTGGGCTGTGTAGCATGTGGAGGCTGAGCAGCACCTGATGGGACCATGCTGAGGTTCCGTGCTGTGCTGGTATGGGAAAACAAAGGTGGTCTCTAAAATGATCACAGTCCTTTCCACCCCGTGTAGTATGATGCCCCTACTATGTATGTTAGATGCTTTCTGCCAGCTGTGAGCCCTGCGATAAAACAGAGTATTATCTATGTATCATAAAATCATGGAGCATCCTGAATTGAAAGGGACCCACAGTCCAACCCCTGACCCTGCACCCCAACAATCCCACCCTGTGCATCTCTGAGAGCATTGTCGAAATGCTTCTGGAGCTCTGGCAGCCTTGGGGCTGTGACCATTCCATGGGAAGCCTGGTGAGTGCACCAGCACCCTCTGAGGGAGGAACCTTTTCCTGATAGCCAGCCTCAATATCCCCTGACACAGCTCTGGCCCTTCCCTGGGGTCCCTGCTCACAAGAGCAGAGATCAGAGCTGCCCCTTGGGAGGAGCTGCAGCCCCTGGTGGGGTCTGACCTCAGGCTCCCCTTCTCCAGGGTAAACCGACCAAGTACCCTCAACCGTTTTTGGTACCATCAAAAGAAGTGACTATTCCAATACAACTATCTTCCAGCAGCTCCTGGTGTGATGTATCACAGGACAGCCGTGCCACGTCTGTCTGCCCTCACTGAGCACAGCGGCAGCCAGCAAAGCTTGAGCGGGTGAAGGGATGGATGGATGGATGGATGGATGGATGGATGGATGGATGGATGGATGGATGGATGGATGGATGGATGGATGGATGG
>VZUI01042892.1:0-29493 GCA_013401135.1 Cettia cetti
CCTCACCACCAAGAGACCAGAGAGAAGGGAGCAACGGGACATCCTTGGGACCCTGGATGGGTGATGTGCTTTTCAACACCTGTCAGTCTCCTCCTGTCCCCCTACCACCCATGCACACCCCTTCCCACTATTAAATAAAATATATCACCATCTAAGCTCATTTGGTTTTAATCACATTTTTTGGGTATATGTCAAACTTTTTTGGGTTTAATCCACTTTATTCTCAAATACTTTGTTTCCTCTGCTCTTCTGTGTTTAAACCAGATTGTTACAGGTATGCTGTAGGGAAATCAGAATATAGTCCAAATTAAATAGGAAGTTTCTCATTTAGGTCCTATCTAGAGACAGGAAGTTAAATGTCAATGTAGAGAGACTTCAAAGATACTGTCTAGATTCGGTTCATCTTATGTAGGAAGAGATAGTGCTGGAGGCAATCTTGCCCCAATATATTTCAGCTGTGTTAATTACCAAAGATTGGGAGCAGCCTTGCCCTCCCAGCCATGGGTGTGATAAAGAGTGAGTGAGCTGGGAGGGAGTCCCTTGGGGTCTGCTGGCCCTGCTGTGAGGAGGGAGGGACAGGGTAAGATGTCATGGAAGGGTCACACAGGGTTAGGTGGCCGTGCTAGGGACAGGAAGGAGCAGCTGGAACTGCAGAAGGAAGAGAGAAGGAGAGAAAGAGGCAGAGCTGTGTGGAGCTGCCCATGGGAGGCTACAGAGCAAAGGTGTGAGAGACTTTTGGGAACCATTGTGGGTGTCAGTTGTGCCTCCTCTGTCATCTGGAGCCCCCTGAGTGGAAGAACAGCCTGAAGGACAGAGTGGGTCTGGGCCCATGCGGGGTCCTGGTGACTGCCACCATTGACCCACTGGGAGGAGAGTTGGGGGGATGGCTTTGGTGGGGCTGAGAGCGGTGCGTGGAAGCCACAGTGGGGTCTGGACCTGATTTTCTCCTATGAAGACACCTGGAGGCAGGTGAGCCACCAGCTAGTAACAATGGGACATTCTGGTCTCTGCTTTGTGTCGTGAAAGCCCCAACAGTGCCAATCTAATATGAATTTTTGCAGGCTGCAGAATGGAAGACATAGGAGCTACATAGAGAAGGTAGGATAAAATAAACATAGATTTTCAAATCACTGCAAATTGACAAATGCAATCACCTTGGTACAAGTCAGCAGATTATGGTTATGTTCCACATTTCACCACCCAAGGACCAGGATGTAGTAGTGGCTCTCACACACTGACCCTTAGGGACAACTGCTCAGCAAAACCTGGAACCTTGATTTTTGTAGTAGCCCACTTATAGAGTTAGGAATTGATAATGGGAAATACTGAACTGCCCCAGGGTTTTATTTGTTTTGCATGGTGCTTACTGCAACAGGGCACACAGAGCGAGCCTAACATCCTCTGCATTGGATGGCCATTTTCGCATGTGTAATATTTGCCTTAATTTTTTTTGATTGTGACTTCTGTGGTAAAATATTCAATAGACTCTATGCACTGGAGCAAGGTTTTAGCTTATGAAAGCATATACATTATTAATATATCATTGTCTTAATAATACGTAATTATTCCACAAGATACAAATTTAGCTATAAAATCACAGTGGTAAACTTTTACGCATTAATTTGATATACTCAAAAATTTTTCTATCATCTAAACTAGGGAAGTAGTCTGACTCTAGTATTTAAATTCATAGTACAGCAATTCTGACAGGAAAAGAATGAAGTATTACATGTGCATTTCTAGAATTTGTAACTGTTGAAAACTTCCTTAAAAAAACCCAAAACAAACAGAAAACCTGAGTTATCCCAATTCACTTTGTGCTTTTGGCTCTGACTTTTGTTGAAATTGTTTTGTCTGTGTGTTTTCTTACATATGTGTAACTTCCTGCTTTTCATCCAAGAATAGTTTGGAAACAATAATTATGCACCAGGAGACCTACAACTTCACAGTCAAGCCTAGAGCTTCCAGGGCATCAGTGTCCAAATAATGTTGATCCTAATGGCTGCTTGGTGCTTTTGGATAGAGTAACTGAACTTCACAGGGAGGGGAATGAGTACTGCCAAAACATTTTAAGTGCTGTCTCAGTAATGTGGAAGACTTGGCATTTCCCACTGTTGTTTTTCATTCTCAATGTACCGTAAACATATGTTGAAGTATTTCAACTACCTGAGAATAGCAGCACAATATAATATCAGTTCAACTCCTCTGGAATTCCTTATTTGTTTTTTTCTGAATTAAGACCCTATACTTGAAGAGAAACTAGTGCTGACCCAGGTAGTCAACACCAAAAGAGAGAGTGCCCTTTCCATTGTTGTTACCCAGATCTATCCCATCTCTCCATCATATCTTTTCTAGAATTCCAGGGATATCCTCCTGCCCTCTCCCCACAGCCATGTACTCCAGAGCAGATAAACTTCTGTATTTTCAGAGAACAAATGATCACTTCTTCTAATTTTTCAATTTTTTGATTTGTCCCTGTGTTTAATCCAGGAAACAGCACCAGGAAATGGGATGAGTATATTGTTGCAGTTCAGCACTAATGTTTGCATTGACTCAATAGGTTCCTGAATTCCTGGAAGAGATATGTTTTTTATGTATATCCTTTGCCATTTGGAGTGTGGGTGGAAGGCATGCTTGAACTAAAGGTGTTAAAATGACACTATTAATGTTTTTTGCTGATGCTTCTTCTGTAAGAACAAAATAACTTCAACCGGGTAATTTTTTGTCTGCAAATAAGTAGAAAACTAATTTATTCCTGTCCTTGAAAAGGCAAATGTGTGTATGTCTATGTACAGATAGAAATCTGTATATTTAAACAGACATACATAAAAGGAGTAGTTCATTGCACTGAGAAAGAGGATGATTTAAATGAATTCTTGAGCATTCTTACTTATTTTTCATGCTTTCTTAGAGCCACTCTGTCCCAAGCTACTTAATATAAATGCAAGAAGTAGAGAGGTCATGATGCCTCCTTTTTGCCACCCTAATCACTTCCAGCTGTGTGAAAAGAAACCTCCAGTGCACACACCTTTATGGACTGTACAGGTTGATGAGTCTGCTTTGCCTGTGAGAACAGTGATAGGATACTTAATGTGACATTAATTCTCAGTGTTTCCTCTCTCTCTGTTTCCCTATTACTTAATTTGGGCTACTGGAATGACACAATAATGACTATGATAGAAGGCCCAGAAAAAGATAAAGTGGAAAAAATGCCAAATTGCTGGTGCTATAACTAGAGAATTTCTTCTATTTGTTTCACATAAAAATTAAATTTCTTTTATGTAGTTCATGAACAAAACCTGTGCTGAGCTGCCTACATGCCTGTTTTCAAAGAGAAGTTGAAGGTCCAGGTAAGCAGAAGACAATATTTTGGTGTGAAACAATGAATAAACCAAATTTTGTATTCTATGCGAAGAGCTCAAATCAGTACTTCCAAAAGAAAAATCACTGTGTTTTAGCAGTCAGGAAACTGTCCCTGGTTTAGCAGCAGTATCTCTGAGCCACTCTTTTGGAGCAGTATGAGAAAGGATTCTAAGGTTTATATCTTCTTTTTTAGAAAAATTTTCTATAGAAATTATGTTTAAAATACTAGTGAGTTATTCTTTACAGATCTTTTCTTAAACTGCATTTTATAGTGTGGATTCAGCAACAAATGTCCTGACAAAGTGGAAGAGAGAAAACACCAGTGACAGCCAAGTTTCCCTAGCAGGTTCAGTGCCAATTCTCCAGATCCACACAAGAGCCAGTCTCCAACCTCACACTTATGATTCAAGGCACACTTTCTGACATATATCAATGATTTCTCCTCCAAACAATATTAAAAACAACCTCCAGATAGATTTCTGATTACATTATTTTTCATTTAGACACATTTGAAAAAACAGCAACAAGAAATCTTTTGCTCATTCTCTCCTTTTTTCTTCAGGTTGGATTTCTTGTTATTGGTTTTTTGTTATTCTTGTTCTCACTTCATGCTATACTGCAGGTTTGTGTCTCTCAGAGCCAGAGAGAAATTGATACTGAGTCGTGCTGAGAATGCATTGTAGTTACCAAGGAAGTGGTTTCCCAAGCAACAGTAACCACATGAAATTTGACAGAATTTCTTCCTCTGTCTCTGTATCATGTTCGCTGCTTTGCAGGAGGCAGTGTGTGGGCAGCAGAAGTGATCTCATTGTTAACTTTACTTTTCTGAAGCAGATATGGTCATATTTCTGTACTTGTTAAAGACAACTTCAGTTAGAGTTGAATGCTTGGTTTGTGTCTGTATTGTTTTTGTTTCCTTTGTTTTAGTTTTGTTTTAGGGTTTTTTTTGTCAGGTTTTATTGGTTTGGTTTATTGAGGATATGTTGTTTGTTGGTTGGTTGGGTTTTTTTAATTTATTTTCCTGCTAGCAGATTGTGGATATGCCAGATAATCCTGCAGCATGTGGGCAGATGCTAGAGGCAACATTCTCAGCTGTTACACACTCAGTGATGATATTTACCATTCAAGAAAGCCATGCCAGCACCTTGGTTTGCTCCAGCAAATTGGCTGAGACACTTGCCAGCTTGATGATGTCAAAAAGTGTAGGAAATATGCACATGTTCAAAATTAGTGGAATGCTGTGAACTAAGGGAAAAACAGGGGCAGAAGTCCCAACTCCTCCTTGGTGGGGCAAAAAATGAGACTGTGTGACAGCTGGGCCTCAGTCAAATAAGGTTTTCAATATTTTTTTCTTAAATTGTCTCTTAATATCCACTTTACATGCATGGTGAAGTGTTAAAACAGAAAACATGTTGGTATTCACGTGGGCAGAATCCCAAAGGAAGGTGTGTCTTTGAAGCAGGAATTGTATTACTGTAATACTTTGCATTCATGTTGTGCTAGTTTCCTTAAATGTTTTCTGAAAAGCTAGATTTCTGCCTTGTCTAGGATAAAAAGACTGGGTTTAACTGTCTTAAAATATCAATTTTTTATCTCTTATCTTCTGGATTGCAGACCACTATGGATAAGGAAATGTTTGATTTACAAAAGCTTTCAAAGTTTATGAAGTACATTGTGAAAATATTGAGGACCATGGATCTGAGCCAGTTCTTTTCCAGCTCTAATGAACCTACTATTTACCCATAATTGTAAGGTTCCAAGTAGAGACAGAGGAGTAAACGAGCAAGGAGATTATTAGACTGTTGGCTCTGTATCAGCCTCACCAGGTACAATATGGTTCATAAAACCTTTTTATTCTATTCCATCATTTTTTTTTTCTACCTTCCTGAACTTCATACAAAGAAACCTTTTACATTGACTTTTTAACCTCTCTCTCAACAACCCCTCTTCAATTTCCAGAACTCACTTAGCTCTTAGCTAAGTATCATGTTCTTTTCAGAGAAAGCTGCCTCTATCCAAGCCAGTGTCTCATTTTACCAGAAAATATGCACCAAGGACACACCTGGTCAGGGTCTACATTCAGTTTCAACTTGTGAAGGTATATAAAAAAATCATTTCAGATTTAGTGGATAAAAAGTTTGATATCTAGTGCTGTTTACTTAAAAGGCTGGGATTCTTCTTCTGTGTGGTGTTATGTGTGGGATAATACCCCCATGGACTGAATGATAAAGAACACTAGGTGCCAAGACCTGGAATAAAGTGTTTTCTCCATGAAAAATCAAATGATAGGGGCCTGAGACTGCTATTGTAATGAGAGTGAATGAAAAGCTCTTGATCCCCAAAGGAGGAGGATCTCCTTTTTCTCCTCATCCTGGAATGTAATACCATTTCATGTCAGCTGTTAGGCAGAGTCTAATGTCTGTAGCAGTGAGATGAAGTTAAAGGAACCAGAAAGCTCCAGTTTTGCAGGTAGGAAAGTTTCTCATGTAATAAACATAAGAGACTTATAACTCTGATTCATTACTTTTTTCTTCCAGATGTGAATATATACCAATGGATAATGAAGTTTTGTGAGAGGCTAGATGTGAAGGTTGAATTAAAATTTAAAATTCAGATAGCTTTTAAAACTGGCACTTGATAATTATTTACCTAACTAACCTGGCTGTTTAATCTCCAAGCTGCCTACCACTTCACCTTCTCTTCTTGTCTCTGTTCCTCTGTACACCACTCATTTACCCCTTTATGTGTGATGATTTATCACCTGCTCTTCCTATTCTAATCTATCAATAGACATGTTGCCTCTTCCTTCTCTTTATTCCACATCATCTGCATTCCTTTAAGTCCAGAAATTATGGTCTACGTTCCTTACTCTGCATTGCCCCTTTTTCCCCCCTCACTCTAACACTCATGCTACAAAAACACTTGAGGCTTTTCTTCCAAGTTTCTTTTCTTTCACTTCCACCAGCTTGACCTACAATCATATTTATTCTTCCTAATTATAACTATTTAGGTTTTTATGGAAGTGAAATAGCACTCAGATCATGGGATCTAGACTGGGCATCCTAAATGTCTACTGTTGAACTAATATTTTTATGAACTGTCTAATGCAGTGCCAAATCCTGCTGATTTGAGTGCATTATGGGAACAGGTGGTCCAGGCATAAACAGCAGTAGGAAGCCTTTAACTAGGTATTAAAAAATGGACATTGGCTCTAGGACAAAAACCCAAGCAGAAGGCTAGAATTAGTATTTACTTCTCTTCTTTTTCAAAGTCTTCCCTTTGCCTTAAACATTAGCACCTTTTTTGTTTGATATGTTAAAGAATATTGATTTGGTGTTTTGCTTAGAGTAGGGAAACTTCTGTCTCCTGGGAACAAAAGATGTAAACATTATTACAGAATCAAACATGGTGCTAAAATGCCACACATTCAAGTGGCACCCTGCAGTGAAAAACTGACAGATTTGCCTCAAAGCAATGTTTTCTTTTTAGCTTTTATTTAATGGAACTTTATTTATATAATTGGCGCACAATTTAATCTGCTTGATTTCTATCTAGAAGACTCTTTGAATAAAATTTAAAAATAAAACAAAACAAACTCCAGCAACAAAAAACCCCACCCTGAAGTACTTGATATTTTTGTTCAGGGCTCACTATAATCTGAGCAGTAAGAGGCGTTTTGTACACAGTTTGCAGGATGTGTGGTCATTCCAAAATGATGTGTTACATTGCCAGTTGGAACAAGGCAGATAGTAGTCCTATTGCAGTGCTAAAACATGTACTCTGCGTTAATTTTCAAGTTAATGAATTTCAGCATCTCCTTGTAGGGTCAGGTTGAAAATATGACCTCTAGAAGAGGACAGCTATGCAGAGGCTTGGGTATCCTCATCAAAATATTGGTGATGTCAGTCAAAAAAAATCAAAGAAGAAGGTCTTTCTATGTAAGGTTTGCAATGCAGATCTGAGTGCTCTGTAAGCACCCTGAAATGTTTTGGCTAGCTGATACCTCTTGAGATTGGGAATTCAGATATTCACTTCCCAGGGAGCCCTTTCAGTAAGTGAAAGCAATGTGAAATCCTGTAATTCTGGGTTAACATACTTGCATAAATCTTCTGCAGTGACAGACATTAACCAAAAGATTGTCTCTGGGGAACAGGGCAAAAGTTAATAATTTAACTGGGATCTGCATATTCATATCAACTATTTCCTTATCTTTGAAAAACATCGCATTTTTTTTCACCTCTTCCACCCTTCTGGATTAAAAGAATGATAGGGTTTTGCTGAATGCTATTATTTCAGAAAAGCCTAAATTGCACCACCTTACTCTTCAATGTTTCCTCCTCAGTAGCTGGAAACACTGCCTTTCATTCAGAACATGAAACCAATTTTCCTTTTAAATTGTATGATGCTTATAGGATATGGATGATAAAGTCTTTGCACATTAAAAACCTTGTTTCTTGAACTCTGGTGGAACACTAAAGCTGTAAGAATTCAGATTTAATCAATGACATTTATGATTTTTCATGAACTAGGATACCTCCTAGATGCAAGCTGCCCAAAGTTGGAACCCTGGCTGCCCTTGGAGTGCCAAACCTGTCCTACAAACTGACATCAGGAACCTGGGGGCCTGCCTTTAGTTTCCCATAGAAAAGGGCCATCGTTTGTGTGTACTGCATGGTGCCCAGCACTGGGCTCCTGCTTGCTAATTTTGCAAAAAAATTCCAAACAGGTGAGGATTTCTCCCAGATGCAAGCCACCCAAAGTTGGAACCCTGGCTGCCCTTGGAGTGCCAGACCTGTCCTACAAACTGACATCAGGAACCTGTGGGACTGAGTTTACTTTCACATGAGAGAGGCCTGCTGTTCGTGTCTACCACACTGTGCCTGGAGCAGGCTGCAGCTGCCGAAGTTCTGCACGGATCGGGATTTCTCCCAGACACCAGGTTCCTCAAGTTGGAGCCCTGGCTTCTCTTGGATTGCCAAGTGCCTCCTACAAACTGACATCAGGAACCTTCCAACCCAAAATATCTTAGCAGCTAACATCTCTTCATGTTTTCTGTGAAGTCTTGTCCAATATATTTGCATATTTTTCTCAGATATTCTGGGAAGCATACCATTGCAACATTTTCATAAGATCCAGATATTTTTGTTTACTTTTTTCCCCTCTTGTTTTGCATAATCCAGGAAGATGAAGCGTTTTGCTCTTTTATACGCAGGAATCCTTCACTCAAACCTGCTAGGTACATGGTGTTCTTGAAATTAATAGAAAACAGTACAGGCCTGAAAAAAACTGTTTTGCCCATTGTGATGGTTCATAAGAGGTCTTGAAAAAGCAGAACTTTTTCTGATTTGGAAAAACATGAAAATTCTTTGTATGTTTCTCATAGTTTACATGAGATGCATTTATAGTAAATGTTAGGGGAAAATTATAAATCTTTTTTACCCAGGCACTAAGGGTAAAGGCTTATTGCCACATTTACATCTCACTTCAAGCCAAATCATTCCCAGGTCCTTTTCTTCCAACAGGTGGAACCACTTAGCTGTTCAAATTGACAGACTTTGCCAGCAAAACCTTTATTTCACCAAATGCTTTAGCTCAACTATTGTTCTACAGACCCACAGCCTAATCTTAAAATAATGTCATTTCTAAATCCAAAGAGCACTTAGAAGGACAGCCATTTTCCTTCTTTCAGTTCCCAATCTTCTGTCAATTCTATTACACTTAAAATGGAATCTTTAATACAATAATGGGAATGTGTGCCTACAAAGGATGGCTCTGCCTTCAGGTTTTGCTAACTGATGTTCTTTAAATGGTATTAGCTTGCTAATTCCACGTTTGGTTTTTTGTGACAGATTAATTCACTTTAAGGTGCATTCATTCAAGAACTCTTCAAACAAATGTTATGAATGAAGCTTTTATCTTAAGGATTTAAGGTGTAATACAAACACCTTTTGTGCATAATTTCTCAGAAAGATTATTCCTTTAAAATGGTAAATTTACCTTTAGACTTATCCATTTGGCATCAACATTTTACATAATTATTGTTACAGGAAAGTTTCTAGAAAGTGACCATCTAGTTAGTTCATACTGATTGATAAGCATATTAATGTGTTTTGGTTTTCATTGAATATATTTTCTAGAACATTTGCCTTGATTTTATCATTTATGCTAACTCAGAACTTTCTGCATTACATTTAAGTAACTGCTCCATTCAGGCACCAGTGGAGATTCTTTGTGTAAAACACATAAGATAAAGCTAAATTAAATGAAACTGAATTCACCTGAGTCTATGTGAGCAGTCTGACAACTTCTACACTTGGCAAGAGAAGTTAAGATAGAAAACTAAAGTGACATATTAGACAGCAAGACACTGTCCCAACCACTATTTCACCTTTTGTCAAAAACCTTTAAGGGAGACCAGATCATTGACAAGAATTTCCTGGATTATCTACAATTAGCTGATGTTGTTGCTGCAATTAAAATCTCATAAGGAATTTTTGGCACTTACTATAATATTCACCTGAAAAATCAGAGGATCTGTAGAGCACTAAGATCTCACTGAAACTGACCATAAAAGAAAAAAATTACTCAAGTGAACACAAAGTTAGAATATATTGTAGAGACAAATTACACCTTATTTAAATTGAAAGGAAAAAATGGATGTGGAGAGAGAGAAATATAGGACTAGTTTATTTAAACTGAGTAATATTTATCCTATTTATGATTGTACTTTGTACTGAGAGATTCATTTTACACTGAGCTATTTTATTGCACCAATAAATGGATATTGTTGCCAAGAAAAGCAATTCTCATGGTGAATAATTAATAAATCAGGGTAGATAATATATAGACATAACTTATTTTCTGAATTTGAATAACCCTACATTTAAATACAGTATGGAACTTGTCCTCTATATCCAACCTAAAAATTTGGGATATAGAGTACAAAATACACATGGCAATTATGAACGTTTTCATTTAAAAGCAAATACCTGATCAAAAACATTCAAAACTTTTTCAAATCATAGTATTATTTTTTTTTTTTACTCTACAGAAATGAATATAATGTGAAAGAACTAAAGTTGCTGTGGATAGGAGTACAGTGCATTTTCTGACACATAAGGGGAGTCTCTTCTCTAAGCCCTACGAATTCCCCACTACCTTTCTGCTCTCTCTCATCACTACCTGATTTCCACAGATTCAGAGTTTTAGTCTCCTGGGGTGTCTTAGCTTTAAGATTTTTGTCATATGTGGTGGCCATAACAGCTGATTAATTGCATGTGCATGTACAGAAATGTCCTTTTCTCTGTGAAGCTTTGTCTTTGTTCTTAGCTTACTCCTTTTTTACTTTCTCCCAAATAATTATCTCTGGCTTATTCTAGAATTCTAGATAGCATCTGGCAAGCAGAAAGCCCAAGACCTATTTGCTGTTTATCGTAAAAAGTTAAATCACACACAGTTCCTAGAGGAAAAAAAGTAAAGGCCACATCTTCAGATGTGTGATAGTGTGATCTCACATCCTTCAGCCAGATTACATGAGTTTACAGTCATCAATGTCTTATCTGCTCTTTTTGTTATTTGTAAATTAGGCCAAAGTGACTTGATTATGTTTTTTTTCTTATAGTTTTTTAAGGCACAGAGATTGAGTTAAAGTATTAGCATAAGATCTAAAAGATTATTGACATTTATTTATATTTGACAACATAAATTAATACAAATTATGTCAATACATGACAACATATCCCTTTAAATTTGTGAATGACTTGGTAAGAAATTATATTTTTGTAACTGCTTTGATATACTGACTTCAAAATCATGTAAAATCTTTGGCATATGCAACTCTACTCTTTTTTTTAAGTTTGTACTTCTTAGTGAGATTATTTTTCATGGTTTTTGAAATATTTAGTCATAAAATGGTGATTTAGTTCTTGTATTTTACTTGTAATGGGCTATTATTGCTGCTGATTTATAATATGTTATTCTCTTACAAGCAAATGTAATCACAGGAGCTCTATTTCCCTCTAATCTTCATTAGTATGGTGAAGAAAACTGCCACATATATTATTTAGCAAATAACTGAGTGCTTTCAAAAAAGAAAACAATTCCTGATAATCAACAAAACAAAATTTTGTTAAGCAGAGAGTATCTTGCAAATAGCTGAATGACTAAAGAAAAAAGCCTGGAAAAAGAACATGGCTCTCTTCATGCATCAACATCAGAGAGTAATTTGACAATTTAGTTGTGCTTACATTGTAAAACAAAAAAGGTAGAAACTTACTTGAATAACTTTATCTCTGCTTTTATGTCCAGGTGAAAAGGGAAGTTCCCCAGAAATTGTGAGAAGCCAGCTGAGTAACGTAATCACAACAACGTGGCTACATAACTTCTCCTTTATTTCACACAAAAAGGCAGTTTATATACACTTTAATGTTGTTTACAGTTCAAAGCATCCCCTCATTGGTGTGCACCATACAAGAATGTAATTAAACATTGCTTACTTTTACACTTAAGGTGGCTAAAGTGCTCAAACTAGCATCTATACCTACTACCTCATAAATAAACTACTGTCTTTCCCTGCATACCTTAACATAATTTCTAACTGTGCCACAGGTCCAGGCCTTTGCTCAGGCCTGTAGCTGGGCCCAGGCTGGGTTGCCTAGCCTAATTCAGGAGCAGACTATGCCCTTGCTCCCTAAGAAATTCTGCTACATCTAGGCATTCTTACCCACTAATATTTCAAGTATCCTAGCTAGAGGTGGGTGGTAAGTCAGTTGTCATATCACACCTTGTCAACTGGATTGCTTGTGTTTGATCCTGAAAAATGTGAATTTTGCATTTGTTTGGAAGAAACAAACATTGAAACATAGGTTACATTCCTAAACATTTTAGTTTATAGAACTATGGTTGCAGAAACCTTTTTTTTAAGGCTGAGCATTAAAATAAACTATGTGTCAGCACAGAGCAAATTGATTTGCTCTGTGCTGACAGAATGAACAAGAGAAATGAACAAATGCTGAATTCTAAATTGAAATGAGAAACAGTTCCATTTAATAACGAAACATTTGAATTACTTACTAAAAGTTCCATAGGTATCTGCACAGAGAAAATCTTATGCCTTCAAAGCAAACAGTTGAAAAAGTAAATGCTGTTAATATAAGCAGTGTGTTTTCAAGATAACATGAAAGTGGAATATTTAATAGAAATGCAAATGCAGTGCTAGTTTCTTGAAGAGATTTATCTTACAAAACAACTAATTTAATAATAGTGACAAAGCTTGCAACTGAAATAAATGTATGAAGAAAGATTTTTTTCCTAGAGGTAAGTAGGAATTTCCTGATTATGTATATTTTTTCGATAAGGAAAAGTTTATTTAAAGAAGGAAACATTCTACTGGAATATACTTTTTTTCTTCTTTTTCCAAAGAACCATTTTCCTGTCCTAAAGATAATTTCTTTTCACCAAGAGACTGATTCTGAGCAAAACAAAGGATTTTCTTACCCGCAGGCTTTGTAGTGCCTGTGAAAGGAAAAATATCTTCACAGTTCCTGCTCTCAATACAGAAGATTGAAAACCACAATGCAGGTTCCCTACAGCCTAAGTGAACACCCAAATAGTAGCTAAAAATGTAGTTTTGGTCTTTTCTTCCTCTTCTGCCCTCTTTCCTTTGTCAGGAAAAGCTTTGAGAGCACTTTAGTGTGTTGTAATACACAGTGGGAATATTCTGAAATTTCAAATGTCTGTAGCAATACAACTCCTGCCCTGCTTCTTTCTACACAGTGTAATCTTCAGCTCTTTGCTTTCCACAGTTCATTCCAACCAGATCAATATCAATAATTGGTAATAGTTGTGTTCCTGTAGTGGGTTGATCCTGGCTGCATGTCAGACACCCACCCAAAGCCTCTCTGTTACTGCCCTCCACAGCTGGGCAGGAAAGGGAAAACATAACAAAGGCCCTCATCATATAAGTGGACCACAAGACCAAAACAGATTAGGATGAAGCACAGATTAGGATGGTTTTGAAGTTTTAAAACGTTAGAAATTACTCAATAAGTGATAAAAACTATCATGATCTGGATTTGAAGGACTTATTACCTGAAGGGGATCATATACAATTGCTTGCATTCATATTATTTCACCATCAACTTGTGAGATAATCTCAGTGCAGGCATTCAGCCATCTCATTTTCTCTTGGGGTATGTGATACTGGGCTGCCTGTCAGTACAGGGGGATTTCAGCCTTGCCTCTCTGATATGAAATGTAAAATGGTACCACATAAGCAAATAAGAATGGCAAAGACCACAAGGCCAGACAGAGGAACCTTGACTCTTGATTGTATTCTAAGATGTAGGGTCTCTCCCAGGTTACCACATGTGCTCCTGAATGCACTGTAGGAGCTGAGTTCCACAACAAAGGAATTTCATTAGCTGTAGGCTTAGTTTGGAGGGTTCACTGGACATGTAGGAAATTTGTGATGTTGTGGCTCATTCGTATGGTTATCTAAAAGATTATTGAGTCCTGTTACCTGCTGGCAAGGTGTCTTTTTCATTTGTGGTTTTAAATTGATGTTTTATTAAGGAATTAAATACAGTGCTTCCATTTCTGCCATTTTGCGCAGATCTTCCAAAAGGTTTCAACATGAAACACAGGGGTTTGGTCAATCCTACACAAAAATTCAACAGCATGTAAGTTCAAATTCAAAGGCATGCTGCCTTTCATTTATTTCTAACCATTTATATTGCTGAGGACATTGGCAAAACATTGACTAAAATAACATAAAAATTTGTACGCACAGAATCTGCACTAAAATTATAAAAATATATTAATTTAATATACAAGATTAGCATATAGGGAACCCATTATATTTACCTGATAGATTTTTGACCTATGAACTAAAATTACTGACATCAGTAATGGCTCTGATAGGTGTTCATTAGCACTAAATGTGATGAAGGAGCAGCAGGGCTAATTACTACGCTAGTGTTCAGAACCGTAAATGTCAGGAATCATGGCTTCCATGCGGACTCCAAAGAATTTCCTCTCATAGCCAAAGGCTTTCCTGCTTTCTCTTGCATAAGTTTTGTCCAGCCTATTCTGGTTCTGGAATATCTTCTCTTTCTTAGCTTGACTTGCTTCATTTTCTTTACCTATTTATTTATGGGCTCTGTTTCTCACGGTTATTGACTCCTTTGTAGAATCACTATTCAGGTCACGTTTGCTGAGCCCGCCAGTTTTTCTTCCTTCATAGTATTTCATTATATTCTCTTTGGTGGTTCATGCATTATGTGTCTTCCTTCCCTTCCAGATCACAGCACTTCCCTCTCCATCACCACATTTCACTGCTGGTTCCTTCCCAGTTTTCTCAGAGCAGCAGATTTGATTCCTTTTGGCCTGTCTTGGCTGTATTTTGTGCATGGGCTGCCCAATCAGCATCTGGTCTTGTTTCCTTCAGTTCATGGCTGCACTGGAATTTCAGATCAAAATAGAAGCAAGACTCAGAGCAAGACAGGGCACAGGCATTGGTCAGCACTTGGCGCTTGGGGAGCTGGTGCCTGCCTGGGGAGAATGAATCACTGAGAATTTAACTGCTATGCAGCACTTAGGGAGTTAGGGAGAAGAGAAAAATTCCTTACCACTTAAAAATGAGAGATGAAGTACATCTGATTGGGTTGAATTATTGTTTGAACATAGTTTCCTTGGTTTTGATTCAAATTCACAGATAATTTCATCATATTGAAGACCTCTGATAGAAAATATTAACTGAATATATTACGGACAGAATTACAGTGAATGAGTGGCAAACCCACATACATTTCAAATTTTCATCTTGCATAAAAAGACTAATTTTAAAACTCTGAACCTCAACAGGACTCAACTTACTTGTCATTCCTTTAAAGCTGTGTTTTTTGTTTCAAAGTCTGTGAGGTGCTTAGGGCAAGGTCATCAGAGCTGAGGCTGAGATTGTAAAAAAAGTTCCTTCTTTTTTTTTTACTTTCTTTAATGTTGAAAATATTTTGCTATATACTTTTCTTAAAGAAACATTGTAGTCTACAATCACTTAGGCGTCACCGGGGGAAACCATGATTTCAAACTTTAAATTTATCATGGAGGAAATGTAAGTGACAGAATAGTTATTTGTGCCTTTCTAAAATCAAAACTCTATTTCTGTCTGAATCTTGATTGATTTTATTATTTGATTATTCCTTGACTGAAGGCTGTTACTTTCACTGATAATTTTTATTATTATATTAAAGACTTGTTCTCGGTATCTTTCTCCCACTACTCAGTCAACCCTGAAGTAAATTGTTCTCCTTGCACTGCAAAAAAACTTCTTCCCAGTTCTCCTGTGACTGTAAAACGTTTAAAAGGGTTAATTAATTTAAAGTCTTCTGAAAGTATAAATATAATTCAAGGTATGTTATAATAGATTTTGGATTATGAACTGCCATAAATTGTTACAGATTTTCAAGTATCAGTGCTATTTTCTTCCAATGCAGATGAAAACCTATCTGATATATTCCTGCTAACTGTAGTATTTTCTAAGATTACTGAACTAGGTTGTGTTACAAGGCTAAATGCATATCTGATTTTTCTTTTTCTAGATCTGCTCCTAAGGTATCTGGCACTTACCTGTGTAGATGCAATTCCACACGCTTTCCACCATGGGCCATCCCCAGGGCTGCAATTTCCTTGATACCAGCCACCCCCTCACATGTGCCTGCATCTTTTCTAATTCTTTCCTTGTGACCTTGTCAATTACGACGCAAAGGAGTCTTGTGACCTGTCAATTAAGAAGCAAAGGAATCTCCTTTAAACTCATATATTTGTTTTAAAATGTTAAACTTTGGCTTGATTTTATTTGGAAATCAACTATATGAGTAGTAGAAAGAATTTTTTCTGTGTGTAAACATGTCAAAAATGTATTTTGATAAAGTAGTTTACAGGCGTGGTTGTCACTTGAGGGATTGGCATACCCTGATGGTGACTAGGTCTGACCTAATTTCTGAGATCCCTTCTGAAGCTGTCTTTGTCTCAGCCTACTCACTGGCTTGAGCAGCAAATCCTTCTGAAGCAGTTTCAGTGATTTCCTCATTCTGTATTCCAGGATGTGGGCCTTCCTCTTTATGGACAAGATCCAAAAATGTAACCAAGGCATTTTCTGACAGCTGCACCTACACAGAGGAAAGTGACTCTGAGGTGCATCACCTGCCTCTGCAAATAAAAGGCTTTGTGTTGTCAATAAGAACTTCTGCAGACTGTGACAGGGGACTTGGAACTAGATGATCTTGACGGTCTCTCCAGCCCAAGCGCTTCTGTGATTCCATGATTGCCTACTGGGGCCATGCTTTACAAGTGGGATGCAATCTGTGGCAGAACATGGCCACAAGCCAGCCCCGTCCCACCCAGCTCTGGCACTGTCCCACACAGCCCTGGAGCCTTTTCCTTCAGTACTGAACTGTTTCCTTCCACAGCAAGAGATGCTAAGTCATGGAAACAAGTGCACAAAATGGCCATGCCTTTCTATGTCCAGAATTTGTTTTAAATTCTTTTAAACCCATCTATGGGGTTGCCTTAGTGGCCATATATATGTTAAGGCTGTGTATCTGATTTGATTCCCACAAGTAAAAGTATGGATAGGACCAGGGTCTTTTGAATTTGTAACTATACATAATACTTACTTCTAAGACAGTCTGTGCACGCTTAGTTTCATGTAACCAAAGTTTTATTTCTTTCTGGTATGAATAACAAAATTAATTCTTGATCTAATGTTCACTTATATATTCAAAGAACTAATGATACCAGTGTGTGATGCTAACCTCAGTCTTATAGCTCCCACTCCCCACAGATGTTTAGGAGCTTCTTTCACTGGCAGTAGCTGATAGAATATGATATTTTATAATATTGAATCCACAGTTGCAATAAATATCTCATTTGAAGCAGTAATAGAAGACTATTATTTTAAGCAGCCTTAATCTTCCTTAGCTGTAACAAATAATTTAGAATTATTCAGTGTAAAGTATATAGGTGAGATGTTAATAGAAAACCTGTTAGCCCAAAACGTTGTTTTAATCAAGAATTTGAAATTCAGACTAGAGTAGAATTTGATACTATAATAACACCTTTCATACTGAAGGCATTCTAAAGCAATTTCAGTAATGAGCTAGACCATGTGGGTTCTATGACTGTGTGGGGAATACAAATATCAATAGCCACAATTTGTTCAACATTAGCGTTCTTACACAGACATTAGAGTATGGAAATATGTTTGACTGGAATGAAGAAAATTGCTTGACAGACTACACACCTGCCCAAAAATCGTTTTAAGAACTTTTTCTCTTCAGCACAAAAAGGGATTAAATACCCAAGTTAGTTTTCTGCATTTTCAGCAGTCATTTCCAGGGTTTCATGTTCCCCAACACCTCAAGCCTCAAAACCAGCACACACACATACAACTTCGCTATAAACAAGGTAGAAAAACAAGCAGTGGCACAGCTAAAATCCCAAAAATATCAAAACAGGAAAATCAAAAGGTGAGAGTGCTGAAATGTTTCCAGGGTCTCATTACTTCCAAGTTAGTGAGTGGATTGTAACCAAAAGCTGTCAGAAAGTAGAGAAAAATATTTTATTTTAAGAAAATGAGAAGGAGAAGATTATGTATTCTAGTATATAGAATTAAATGTGGGAAAGATTTACCGTGATGAATTATACGAGGGAATAGGAGAGAGAAAAACAAATTCTTCCCAGTTTAATAGTTTATGAATTGGAATTCTTTGTGTATTAGCACCTTGTGGCAACTCTTTGTCAAAGAAGTCTCTAAACTTCTGATGGATGCATTGCTAGAAAACATCCTCATTGTTGAGATATAAATCTCTAGAGCAGAGAGCACTATCTTCATATATTGTACAAATCTGCATTAGCTTCAATAGGCAAAAATTATTAGAATATCTAAAATAAAAAAACTTTCTGTTAAATACAAAGTGGAAATCTAAATATGCAATTTCATTCTGCTTGAAAAGCTGAACTCAATTTCATAAAGGAATTTTAATTTTAAAATATTCAGAAAATCTGGTATTATTTGCTAATGGAGACATGAATATGAAAATGTTTTAAAAGTATTACTTTTAAGGAAGTAGAAATAAAATCTTTGGCCAGTGGAACAAATATTTTTCCATTTTAAAGATCAAAGGTTTCATTCTTACTTTGTGATAAATGCCAGTAACTTAACCATGGATTTGAGCATACCAGTTCTTTGGATAAAATAGGATAAACTAGGCTGACTTCCAAACAGAAATATGTGGAATAGCTACAGAAGAAGAATAGCATTTTCTCTGCAAGATGGTGGAAAACACTTTCATGTTTTGACAAATACTTCTGTCATCAGTTCAAGCAAAAATCTGGAACAATTCATCTTTAGTTGGAAGACCAGACACAAAATTTCTTCGTTTCCACATCTACGAAATGTTCATGTTGAATTCCTTCCTGATTGTGCAGGGAAAGTGTCATGAGTTTCAGCTAAGTGATGTGGGTAAGATGTTCAACATCACTGTGAACTTATCACTGACAGACACAGAAATTCAAATGTATGTTTCTTCTATGGTGGTTTTATCTAGCAAAACATTTGACTTCAGATCGAATTTCTTTGAATGTTTGGCTTTTATGACAATCAATCTTTGTTCATAACATATCTGAAAGGTATTTTTGTGCATTTTGTACCTTTTAAATGTCTGCTATTCTGTTAACTAGCTCACTTGAAGAAGTGACTAATGTGTACCTTAACATGTTCTGCAGTTCTGCTCTCCAGATGAACAAGGCAAAAAGGATTACAGTTTAGATTTAGAAGTTTTGAAGAAGTGTCTTGTGGGAGTTATTTTCCAGCCTGCAGATTTTTGTAGCAGGCAAACTAATGGAAGCTTCAAGTCTTTTTAGAGAATATTTTCTTCCTTGCATATCAAAATATTGTACATGGCAGAGACCAGCATACTACAATGAAACAGTCAGGTGGAGGCAAAAGGAGATCTGATCTTTGAGTAGAAAGATAAAAAATTAATGTTGAATTCATTATTCTGTGTTAATTCCTACTTGCTTAACACCACTTTGTATGGACTAGAACACCCTTTGTCCATTAGCTACATGAAATGCCTTGCTACACTCTTGAAAGTTCTGAAATAATTTCAGTGGAGCATGAACAAGAAAAAGTTGTATTCCCTAAGCAATACCTAAGCTACTAAACATTAATGTTTTACCCTTTAATTTTATAATTTTATAAAATTTATGGGGGATTTTTTTTCTGAATGTTTTCTGAAGGTTTAGTTACCTCTATTTATACTGTTCTGATTGCCTTTTGTGGTAATTTGAAGCATATTTGAGCTGGCTTTCTGCCTTAAAACTCATCCTATAAGCACACACTCTTTAAAATGTATCAGTTTTTTGAATTAATTCTGCTTGTTCTTAGTAATATTTTTTCCAAATGCACATGTATGAATGTATTTATGTGTTGAGGAACAGAGGATTGATAAGCAGTGATTCATCTCTAAGAATGGCATTTTGGTGTTCATAAAACGTATCAAAAGCTGCCATGCTCAATATGAAATAATTTCCTTCAGTATTTACCTATTATATAAGTAGTTCTTGAACATGCAGTACATTACTGCCTGCCTTATTTGCATTTGTCATGTTCCAGGGCTATTCCCTTATCAACATAAAACCCGCTGCAGTTGTACTGCTTGCAATAAATTACTTCTGCTTTTCTTTTTTTCTCAAGGTTGTTCTAATCTCTCAAGAACACTTAAGGACAGCAAGACTCTGAATAAACAGAGAATGACAACTGAAGTTCCATTACAACCTAGTAAGATCAAGATTTTAACATTGAAGAGTATAGAACAGCTATGGAGATATTGCACTATCATTGAAGAAACTCTTGCTCTCACTGCACTCTCAGCTGTGCACAAAGAACTGCATAGTGGTGCCACAGAAAATTCTAATAATTTTGAGGCAATCACGTGTCTGATTTTCAAGAATAATTCCTTTATTTCAAAACTGTTGGGCTGGGGGAGAGAGAAAGATAGATATGCAATTTATCTAATCAAATTAAAAACATCTAAAGATGCTTTTTTTCAGTTAGAAAAGGGATTGGGTGTGGCTGGTTCAGATTTATTAATCTGGCATTTAGATATCTGAGTTATGACAGATCAGTCCCTCTCTGTGTGTCTAACAATAATTTCTGAGCATAAAACTTAAGCTCCTAACCCAGTAAAGACAGAAATGTAGCTCAAGCAGGCTACAGAGAATTCAGCCTTTTCTCATAGTCTATGTAGAGGCAATATATTCAATACTACTCAAAAGTGTCTCCTTTGTATAGTTATAAATAAGTTTAAACCCACAAAATGTTTATAATTGATTCAGTATGGAACAGAACAAAGCTAAGAAGACTAGATATGATGCCTACAGGTCAGACAAAATATGTTTATCCCTAAAGTACAGGAAAACACCTAAGGAATTTACAGGAGACAATAATTATGTAATATTTTATATTATCAGTATTTAAAATTTTTACTATAATTTAAAAATATTTTAAAATAATTTTAAATAGTTTACAATATCACAGCTAAATTTCACACCAACCATGACATTTCTGTGAGAACTTTCTGAATGTTATTGATTTTAAAATGTCATTATTTCAGTGGTTTCACCAAGTATATTCATCATCAATTTAATTCCATTTTTGTATTTGTTTGGCTCTCAGAATACTGAGCATAAAATACAGATTCATAAAATTTTTGACACTATTGAATTACATTGCTGGCACATCTAATGTATTTATTCCTTCTTCTCTCAAAACTGAAATAATATTAAGGGCTGCTTTGAATGTTGTCACTGACATAAGCAGTGCTTTTAAGGTACTTTTTAACCAAAAAGAGTATTTTTTTGTAAACATGGTGTTGCAAAATAAACACCTCAAAATGTGGTTCTGCTTCACACTTTAATACAGTATTGCTTAACAATCTATGTCAGGAAGCCAACCTACATCTTGAAGGAAATATTATTACTTCCTCTGTTTTCAGTCCAACTAAACATTTAGACAATTTTTAACTGAGACAAGGTTGAACAAAGTAGCATGAATTGGGAATTGGGAGTAAAAGCAAAATTAGTTGCAGTGGCGCAAGCACTTGGCTTGTTATTAAGTAAGATGATTACTATAATTAGTGGCAGAGAAGATGTACAATTGTCTTTATGAAATGGCTGGGGATGATGTCCAAAAAATTAACAAGCTGTCTGTCTAGCCAAAAAAATATCACAAGAGGACACCTGTGTTCCAGATAGGACCAGTTGTAGATCTGTGGTTACATAAGCAGTCACTGCACTGTCACACACTGTACTTGCTGCTGGAAACAGCACAAGATGGGGAATGGGTTCTATTTGAACAAAAAGTAAAAGAGAAATGCATAACATTTAATCAAGGATCTCTTTTCCTTCAATTATCTTCCCTAATGTTTGGAATTACATTCGTCTTTTTATTCTATAGGTCAGCTTAGAAATCCATCTCCCCAGTTGGCCGCTGTTACTCCTAGGTCAGGGTACAACTCAGCCTTTCTCCTTCCTCTAAATACCCAACAAGGAGTGCCTGATTCTTATATGGGAAATGCCACAGCCTCCACAGAAAGCTTGGAATTACCTCTGTCTTTATTTCTGTGCATGTTCTTGTGTGGTAATTACATAGGTTTGAACACCATTTTAAAGGCAGGAAGAGTCACTGTTCCAAAGAATAAGCTTTTGTCTAAAAGCAAGGGAAAGGAAAATCTCACTCTTTTTCTGGTCATCTTGAAAAAGAAAACAATTTCTGGGATTTTTTTATAAGAGGAAATGAGTCTGCAATGTGCTTTAAAACCTTCTGGCACAAGTTCTTTAGAAGGGGAGGCAGAGAAATGCAGGTTAGTCATCTGAAGTGAGGTACATGACACTCAACTCTTCCAGGAATTAATTATTTGTCATCCTTTAGAGAAGTTAGGGATTTTTTTAATCTGAAGAACTTTTATATTGAACTCCCTCTTCAGTTTATGCTACCTGGAGTCCGTGTAATCCAAGGGCATAGATTCAAGGCAGTGTCTTTGCATATGGGAGTTTAAACTCCATGTAATTTATGTATTAGACATTTAAATCCTTTTTTCAGCTGGAATATCTGGTTTGGGGTGATTAAAACGTTTCATGTGTGCTGTATTTATTTTCTCAGTCAAACAAGACAACTGGGAAGAGACCTGATCTGGTATTTAAGTGCAATTTTAATCAAAATATCTGTTATCTTGCTACTGTGACATACATTATATATAGGACTATTACTGTATCTTCTATCTGTAACTTCCAGCCATTACTCATCCCATATAGATTGTTTTTCTCACTCTTACAGTTCTGATACCTATGGTGTGGAAAGAATGAGGAAAAACTTCTAACAGTAATGCTACACAAATAGTACTTTGAGACTAGGGAGGGAAATACAGTGCATCCAAATGAAGATTAAAGAGAATTTGTAGAGAAAGAACTACCTGATTTGGAATGAAATCAGGAACCCCATGGCGAATGAGCTCATCCTTGAGGGAAAAAAAACTCACCATAAGGTAAATTATGAACTCAGCCCCAAAAGTACAGGCCATCAAAAAGAGATCATTCATTAAATTTATTTAATGAAATACATATATATATATATAATACAATTGAACAGGATCTGACATAGTGAATTCACTGATAATAGCATAACATTTAAATCTAAAACATATTTTGGTGAGAAATTGTGCTGTCCTTCTGAGAAGAGAAGAAATTCTGTTTCAATAGATGACAGCAGGGCCCTTCCACTTTTTTTTCTTTAATCAGTTTCAAAGGCCAACAGATATTTCATAACAATGCTTTCTTTCCTAAAGCAGGCATCTGCTAAGACCTTCTATTTCCCAAGCTAAAATTCCCTGCCTCAACATTGTTCAAGGTGAGCTTAAATAGGGCAAGACACATGCTGTTCTTACAGCTGTATTTGTTCAGGTGCACAGTTCCCAACTGCATGGGGCTACCCGCTCCTGGTACTGAGTGCCAGAAGACAGAAAAAAGGGAAATGGGTAGGGAGGAGAATTTTATTTAAGGTTCTGCTATTGTTAGAACAGTTACAGTATCTAGAAGCATTATAATTAATAGTACCAAACATACATTTTGCTCTTCCTTGGTGTAAAAAAACCCCAAATTATATCATTGGCTGTTCATTGGTTGAGTGCACTGTTCAGTGAGTAAAGAACAAGCTGTATGGCCAGACCCAGAGTGGTGGTGTCAGGTGACAAATTATGTCCCCCATGGCTCAGTATTGGGGCCAGTCCTATTAAACATCATTACCAATGATGAAAGAATAGGAGCTTGAGTGCAGGCTGCTTGCAGAGGACACCCAGCTGGGTGGGAGTGTTGGTGAAGGGCAGGAGGGCTCTGCAGAAGGCTCTGGACAGGCCAGACTGGCGGGCTCAGACCAGTGGTCTGAGGTTCAACAAGCCCAGGTGAGAGGTCCTGCTCTGGGGTCACAGCAAAGCCCTGCAGTGCTCCAGGCTGGGCTCCACCCCTGCACAAGCAATAGTGTGGCAGCAGGGCCAGGGCAGGGACTGTCCCCCTGTACTGGGCACTAGGGAGGCACCTCGAGTGCTGTCTCCAGTGCTGGGCCCCTCAATTCAGGAATGACATTGAGCTGCTGGAGCAGGTCCAGAGAAGGGTAGCAGATGTGGGATAGGCCTAGAGAGTAAGTCCTACAAGGAATGACTGAAGGGGCTGAGGGTATTCAGCATGGGGAAAAAGGAATATTAGAGGAGGTTTTATTCTTCTCTACAGTTCTCTGAAGGATAGTGGGGGAAAGATGGTTGTTGGTCTCTTCTCCCAAGTAACAAGTGATAGTACAAGAGGTGAAGAGGAAATGGCCGTAAGTGGTGCCAGGGGAAGTTTTCTCATTGGATACTATAGGTTCTTCCCTGGAAACTGGAACAGACTCCCAAGGGCAGTGGTCACAGCACCAGTCTGCCAGAGGTCACAGAGCGTTTGGAGAACCCTCTCAGGCGCATGATGGGATTCTTGGGGTGTGGTGTGCAGGACCAGGAGATGGACTTGATGATCCTTGTGCATGCCTTTCAGTTCAGCATGTTCTATGCCTCTGTACTACTAGGAATTTTTTTTCACTGACAGGGTTGTCAGGGCTGGAACAGGATTCCAGCCCTGGAAGTCATTGAGTCCCCATCCCTGGAGGTGTTAGGGATATGGTTTAGTGCTGGACTTGGCAGTACTGGGTTAAAGGTTGGAATTGATAACCTTTAAGGTCTTTTCCAACCTAAAACACTGGATGACTGTTTCATAGTGACAGTAATAAGATTTATCTGTGCTTAAGAAACAGAGGAGTGCCCTCCTCTTTCTTCCCAAGGAACTCTACCTTTTCCTCTTTTATTTTTTTAAGTTTCTCACAGAGTCTTTATTAAATAAAATAAATGTAAATGCAGTGCCTCTAGCAGTATAATTAAAACTTTAAGGCTTGATTAAAGTACACAGACTGTCAACTGCTACACCATAAGAGATTCTTCCACTGACATTTTATAATATGCAATGCATTCAGGGGGATATATCCCAAAGGGGGTTGCTTTCTCCTAAATAAGCATAATTCATGGCAAAATTTAAAGAAGAACACCATGAAGTGGACTAAAATAAACAAGACTTGCTTACTAATGAGGCTAAGACACTGGAGTGAGTTGTGTTGCCAAGGAATTTGTTCTTGCATACATTTCTGAGAGAGATTTTAAGACCTGGGTGTTTAATTCAAAAGAAGAGGTTTGTGAGGAAGGGCTAGTATGTGTAAGTGTGTAAAATGTGGAGTAAGAGGTGAGGAGGCCTTAGTGCTGTGCAAAATTATTGTATGTTTTAATACAAATTATCCTTTCAACAGCTAGCAACATCAATTCCCTAGATAGGTCAAAGGAGAGCAAAAATGGTTCATTTATAAAAACTCACAGGCTGAAAATTGTTCACATAAAATGACAAGAGAATATTATCCTATCACTTAATTCTCTGTAACAGTCCTACTCTTTTTTTTTTCTATTCTTTTTGCTTTTTGTAAGTGACCCTGGAATTTGTCTAATTAGTTTTTGAAACAAGATACACCTCGATTTACTTCACTTAGTTGTTTTCACTGTACACAGATTGAAGCTCAAAACATGCTGTTTAGTATTTCATAAGAAACTAAAAGTTACCCTACAACATTTCACATTTTTGCTTTCTGGATTTTATTTATGCAGCTCAGGGCTGCAGCTGACTTGGGACTAAGATCCACAGAGCATGAGAGTGGCTCTAAAATAGGTGAAGGTGTGGCACTGCCCTAAGTGAATGTTCTCACCATCAAGCAATTCTTCCGTTACAGCTTTGCACACACCAGTCTGCTACTGGATCTTCTGAATGCTGACTTTTGCATTTTTTCTGTATTATGCAACACTTACCCCTGGATCCCTGCACAGGTTTTAAAGACTTGTCAGGCAAATCAAAAAAGCAATTTTTTTTTTTTTTTCACTAAGACACTTGGCAATAATATGAGAAATCCTTCCTGCTAATAGAGCCTTAATACATAAGGCTCACCCTCCTTTTTTGTTGGGATAGTAACAGAAACATTGAGGTGCATCAGGATCAGCCACTCAGAGCCTTCCCTCAGCAGGATGGTGGCCTAATTCATCTGGCTTTGTGCTAGGCCTTATTAATTTAAAAGTGAGCTGTTTTCCAGCATGAATCATACCAAGCAGAAATAGCCCTTTGGAATACTTAATCTTTCTCTCACTAATTTTATTTAAAGATATCTCTGGTGATTCAAATTCAACTGTGGTTCAACTTTGAAACTTCTACCATATGGATTTCCCTGAGTTGTTATGTAATTTCTCAGAGGCTGAAGGACCTCTGTTATTAAATTTTTCACTTAAAGCAATTTTTTTAATGAAGTGGGAAAGATAAAGAACTGAAGGAGATTTAGTGCTGTTTATTTTATATTCTTTGAGAGCCACAGGATTATGTCCTAGCTTGTAAATGGGCTGTGAGTTTATTTTCCCTCAAGAACAAAAATATCCCTGGAACCCTACAAGGAAAATGGATTTAAAGGCTCAGATCTAAATTTAGAACTGTCATTAATTGTCAGCTTCTGTGAGAAACTGCTTTATAAGGATTGCTCATCATGAACTGCTTTCTAATCTATGTTTCCATTTTGAAGATGTGTTTATCTTTTAAGCTTTTGGAGACATAATCTTGGGAAAACTGGAATGTTGTCTTTGCCCTGTTCTAGGATGAGGATGATATCTAAAAGTATTGTTAATGTCATCTGTAACTAAACAAAACACTGTAATAAATGAAAGAAAAAACAAGTTTCAAATTTTAATAGACATCACAAATATGTTCATGCCTAAACACCTTTGTGTGTTTTATGGAATCTGTCATAGATGGAACTTAAAATGTAAACTACTCCTGTGTAGAGGAAGGATAAAAGAAAGTTGTCAGTATTTGAATTTGAAAGAAATTTGCAGACAGTATCTATTATAAGTTTCTGGTTATCCATTCCAGTTTGTTATTTCATTCACTATGATCTAACAAAGGAGAAAAGTAGAACTACAAGACATAGATCAAAAAAAGCAAATATTTTAAAAAATACTAAATTTTATAGAAAAAAACCTGAAAGCACTTCTTCCTTTTTAGTCACAGAGGTGATCAAATTATTGAAAATATTTCAAGTCCTTTAAAGTAGCTCTGAGACTGAAAGCAATTGTATATAAAAACTTCAGGTATTTGAAAAGTTGTTCAGTAGCTGAATTAATATGTTTTAATTAACTTAAGATAATCCTTAATAATTTTCCTGCATTGTGCATTGTCAGATAATTTTAAATTGGTACACACCCATTCTGAAGAATGAAGGGAAGTAGGAGTTTGTTGCCTTCAGTTCCTTTTTGCAAAATTTTATGCAGGAGTTCTTAAATTGTTGTATTGCCGTCATTATATTTCTCCTCAAATGCCTTTTTTTCTGAGTTGAAATGTTGTGGTCTAGTTACTCTGCTGTTTTGCAAACATTTAAAGCCAGCACTGTCCCTGAAAGGTGTAATCACAGTATCCTTCCATTCATTTAATCCCTGTACCCATGCTGCTTTCTCACTTGTTCTGGCACAAGTGCTTGTATGACCATATGGTGCATCTGATGGTGGAACAGATCTAATGAATTACTATTGTTTTTAACCAGATTTGGACCAAGCCACAGTAGTTTCCAATTCCTTTACTCTTCAGCTGTACAGTCTCCTTTATAGTTACTTGTCACCCTGGTCCTCACACTTCTGGTTTTACTGTATAATTTTCTTCATTTGGGTGACTGGAAGTTATAAACAGTCTTAGAAGTGCTAAACATGCACTTGTTTCGCCATCAGCTCTTTTATTTATTTCTTGACTGTTCAAAAATTTTCATTTTGTTTATAACGAAAAAACCTGACTTTTTATTGACAGAAACCCTGCACTGCACTACACACTTGTGCTGAGTTGACAGAAGGGATGAGTCTTTTAAAGAATATCAGTCCTTATTCTGACTTGTAGTGATATTGGGTATGCAGAGAGGCATCTTTCATTATTCTAAAACATAAATCCCTCCAGTATTTCTTTACAAAGAAATAGAGAGCAGCACTACTACAATGGGTTAGTGCAGTAAATGGAATCCCAAAATAAGGTGCCATTAAGAATGCTGGTGACAGTCATTCAGGTTCTCAGAACAAACTATAGCTTTGAGATTTAGTCAAGAAATCATGAAATAAGGTCTAGTAGGGATGGTATACATCTAGGAAGATTGAGTGAGTCATGTTGTGTCCAGTGTTTAAATACTACTTCCTTATTTTCCATCTGGCGTGTTGGGGGATGAGTGGGTGGGAGTGTGTGTGCATTCTTTAACATGTCCAAGTTAAGCTTGGTAGATTCAAAGATTCCCTGTGACAAAAAGAGGAGCATGTTAAGAGAAGAAATGGAGAGGAACATCCTTTTAAACAGTGAAGAAACAGAAATAGTTTCCCTCTATGTTCTTAACACTGTAAAAATGGGCTTGATTAATAGGGTAAGAAAGTGTTTCCAGGTGATTAAAATTTTCTTCATTGAGTTTTAGATGATGGTAATTTATCAGAGAGTTCAGGCTGGTTTTTAGTCATTCTATGAACTCTTTGTTTCTTCCAAAATGAAGAAAGAACATTTCAAGAAGGAAAGGAGAGAAAGACCGGGTAAAGAGAAAGTAAACACAGATTAATCAAGAGGAAAGAATCAGAGGCAAGAGAACCTTACTGAAAGCAAGAGATTTAAGTATCAGTGACTGTAGGTGCTTTTGGTTGAATGCAGTCTTTTAAGACACAAGGGACAGAGATTTAAAAAAAAAGTAAATGCAGAAAGAAAATTTAATTGAAGATATAGATTTTTTTTAAAAAGTACATGAAAAATGAGTGTTGATTAACCACTGCAATTTAGAGAGTAGCTGAATTTTCTGATATGCTTTGCCTACCCAGTCCTGGAAAACTTAACTATGAAAACCTTAATTATGTTTTTATTTACAGCGTTCACATAGATTTAATGCCACTTATTTTTTACTGTTATGCAAGACTTGGATCAGTACAACAAAACATAGCATTTTTGTTTCTTTATTGAAACTATAATACTAAGACATCATTACTCGGGATTAAGTATCCACTGCATGTGCTGGAAGTTAGCATTTTTCCTTTCTTTTCTTTCTCTCAGGGAATTTTCTCCCATTTTGTTGCCTAAGAGAAGATAATGACACTTAGGAGAACAAAAGTGGATGGGGGGAGTAGGAGGAGGAAGGGTGCAGCTGGCTACTCTTAGCTGAGGGATTTTTCTCTTGGGAAGGGCAGAGATACCATGAGATTTTGGCTGGGGGCTGGGCTGGGCTCCTCGCGCTCTCTCGGGACTGGAGTGGAGACAGGTGGGGTTTGGGACAGACCATTGCTGCCCAGAGGATTTGCTGCCAGTGCGGAGCTTTTGTTCTCCCAATGCTTCCCCTACCTTGGGTGAGCCTTTGCTTGTAAGAGCAGCTGTAGAGCTGGACCTTACCAACTCCTGACCTCACTGGACAAG